>CAUYRT010077811.1:0-27049 GCA_963574885.1 Lepilemur ruficaudatus | reverse complement strand
CCTAGCTCACAGCAACCTCAAACTCCTGGGCTCAAGCGATCCTTCTGCCTCAGCCTCCCGAGTAGCTGGGACTACAGGCATGCGCCGCCATGCCCGGCTAATTTTTTACATATATTTTTAGTTGGCCAATTATTTTCTTTCTATTTATAGTAGAGACGGGGTCTCGCTCTTGCTCAGGCTGGTCTTGAGCTCCTGACCTTGAGCTATCCACCCGCCTCGGCCTCCCAGAGTGCTAGGATTACAGGCGTGAGCCACCGCACCGGCGTGAGAGGATTGTTTGAGGCCAGGAGTTTGAGGTTGCTGTGAGCTAGGCTGACACCACTGCACTCTAGACCAGGCAAGAGAGTGAGACTGTCTCTCAAAAAAAAAAAAAAAAAAAAAGAGAGGAGGAAGAGAAAGATGTTAATGACAGAAGAAATGCCATGAGTAAAACCAGGTATGTGAGAGACAGGACAGTGAATTGGGGAAACTATAAGGTATGAGGCAGGGAGTGGAAAGAGAGGTTAGGAAGATAAGCAGGGAGCACGCTGGGGCAAGGTGTGGGCTTGAAGTTACTGAGGCTAGTTTTCATCCTGGGAGCCCTTGAGGGCTGTTCAGCAGAAGCAGGAGATAGGCTTTGTATGGGGCAATGTGGAAGCAAGGAGACCTGTGAAGGGCAAGCTGTGGCAATGCCACAGGGGATGGGGACAGTGTCATGAAGTATAGTGATGGCCCTGGGATGGAAAGAAATGGATGGATTTGAGAGGTACAGTGACAGAACTTAGTGATGGATTGAACGGGGAATATAGGTGAGAGGGAGGTGGGAATGACACCCTGATTTCTAGCTTGGGTCCCCAGGTGGTTCCACTCACTGAGACAGGGAGCAGGAACAGCAACACATCTGGGGGGTAGCTGAATTCAGTTTTGGACTTATACCCCTGGACAGATCCTCTTGTCATCATACCTGACTATTACTCTGTCCAGAAGATGGGGGGATGTCATTAGCCACTGCTGATTGTCTATTCCCTGACTGTGACTGGTTGGAGATCTGGGTGGGGAAGACATACGGGAAGGGAGTGCCAGGCCTGGTGAGTCTCCCTCAGTGGTCTGGGCTTTTGATCATGTTATATAAGGTCATCAGGCTGTTCCTAAAGAGAATCCTGGGAAGGGACAGAGCTCCGTGCTGCTGAGATTACCATCTCTGTTTTACAGCTGAGGAAACTGAGGCTCAGGAATTGAGTGGCAGAGCCAGGAGGTGAATGAAGGTCTGGGTGATGTCTTCTCACAACACCAGCTGCCACATCATCCATGGTGACATTTGCTGTAGGAGGGCAGGGAAAGCACCAAGGCCACAGTTTCTTGGGGGAGCAGTGCAATCTGGAGGGGGAGTGTGGATAGGGAAGAGGATAGGAAAAGCTTCCTGGAGGTGGTGCCATTTTTGTTGTCCTAGAAGCATAATCTTGTTTTCTGTCTCCCTAGCTAGCAATCATTGGCAATCAGCCATGGCCTGCAGTGAAGGAGACCTTGTTGTTGGAGGAACTTCTAGGCAGAATGTGTCCACAGAGCCTAAAGCGCGGTAGGCTGCAATTCCTGCAGGCAGCTCCCGCAGCAGGCCTGAAATGGAGCGTGTCTCTGTCAGTCTCTGGCATGGGTCAGCCTAGGCATCCTTTTGCACTGGCACTTCACTGGCAGCTAGAAGCCCAGTGCCTATTCATTTTCATATCAGGGTTCAGCACAAGTTTATGCTCTGTTCCCGGGGTTTATTAAATTGCTTTGGTTAAATTTGCTTTGTTTAAAAAAAGCACCATGTGATGAAATTATGAATTCTGTCTTATGGGAGTACTGGCAATTACAAGAAAAACTGAAAAGCTGATCTTTTCTTCTTTCTTTCTTTCTTTTTTTTTTTTTTTTGAGACAGAGTCTCACTCTGTTGCCTGGGCTAGAGTGAGTGCCGTGGCATCAGCCTAGCTCACAGCAACCTCAAACTCCTGGGCTCAAGCCATCCTTCTGCCTCAGCCTCCCGAGTAGCTGGGACTACAGGCATGCACCACCATGCCTGGCTAATTATATATATATATATATATATGTATGTATATTTCTAGTTAGCCAATCAATTTCTTTGTATTTTTAGTAGAGACGGGGTCTCACTCTTGCTCAGGCTGGTTTTTGAACTCCTGACCTTGAGTGATCCGCCCGCCTTGGCCTCCCAGAGTGCTAGGATTACAGGCGTGAGCCACCGCGCCTGGCCTGAAAGAAAGTTTTTATCTCATGAACTGAAAGAACTGAACTATCCTCCATGCATGAAACTAAGACAAAGGATGAGAATATCCTAACCTGACCACTCAAGTATTTTGGCCAAAGCATAGACTAAACAAATGGAGAGGTTAAAGAACTAAGTTTAGGGGCAGGACAGAGCTAAGTGGTTTGAATAAGAAAATGAGTTTTTCCTTTGCTTGTTTGTTTTTGCTTTTGAGAATTTGGGGGCCAGGGAGAGCTGGCTGGAGGGAAATAAGGAGAAAGACAAGAAAGTCAAATAGCATGGCATAGTAGCAGAAAGGCTTTTAACAACAAGAACGTCTGATACTAAATTTGGAAGGTTTTCTGTGGCTATGCTAAATCCCATGAAGGTTCAGTGAAGTTTGGTAACAAAGGCCTCTGGTAAGTGATTGTGTGTATGTGTGTGTATGGTATTTACAGAAAGGGTTGAAAATCGGGTGCAGGACAGGGATAACACATGTGACAAGTGAGACAATCTATGGAAGCAAAGACTCAGAACCAGAGGCGATCATAACAATGTAATTGCCCTGGGGAGTTTCAATAATCTTTGGGAATATTTTTGGAAATCTTTGGGAATGGGGGTTTGAGCCAGTCTTATCTGGTTTTAAAGAGGCAGAGAGAGCCCCAGATAACAACTGAATTGTACTCATATTAAGACAAAAAAAAAAAAAGACAAAATTACAGATTCAAACTAAGTACAAAGAAGCAAGGACAAATAAAAATAATAATAAAAAAAAAAGACAGAATTAGCCTCTCTGAAGCCTCCCCGGTGCTCAAAAGTATTTGCCTTTGGGGGCATGAAGACTAAGTCTGTTCCCTTTGTCCTACATGACTATAATTTTATCATTTGGCTTTGGAGTCAGAACTGGGTTTGAATCTGGGATTTGCCTCTGATTGTGTGACCATGGAATTTATAAGTTAATGGGAAGAGATTGAAAATAAACAAATAAATAAAATATGTAGTATGACCGATGGAGCCAAGTGCTATGGAGATAAAGTAGGTAAGGGGGATAGTGCCATGACGATTATTTGCCATTTTATATAGGGTTCATAGGGAGGCCTCATTGATAAGGTGATATTTGAACAGAGATCTACAAGAAGGGAGGAAGCAAGCCCTGCCTATACTTGGAGGGAGAATGTTTTGGGCAGAGGGTAAAGGCTCTGAGGTAGAAGTACATAGGATGTGTGTGTGTGTTTTAATTTTTTTTTTAATTTACTTTTGTTCTGCATCATCTCTTGTGATGTAGGATGTTTAAACCAACAAGGAGGCCAGTGGCTGAAACAAAATGAATTTGCCCTCTCCAAGCCTCAGTTTCTCATCTATAAAATGTTGATGGTAATATTACCTACATGACAGAGTGGATGTGATAAGTACACATGATAATTCTCAGCACAGTGCCCACACCTACTGTTATTAAGATGACAGCTAAGGCTTCAATCTTGTCAACCCTTCTTTTTCTATAATAATTTGTGGTTCTCCCTCCATTCCAGTTGTCTTCTTCTGATTCATGCTCTTGTTAGCCTATAATCTTTCTGCTTCTGTTTGTTCATCAGTCACTAGATGATTACCATCACCTACAATATACTACACACTAGGTTATAGGACTTTCTTAAGATGCCCACAGTCCCATGGGGGAGAGAACATCTGTACATTAGCAGCTACTGTATAAAGCAGGGCAGGCTGAAGAGAACAACAAGCAAAGTGCTCTGGGAGTTCACAGATATCTCATGGAAGGCTTCCTGGAAGAGGTGGTACTTGGGCTGGCCTTTGAGGATAGATGGAGATGAGGTGGAGAGGACATTTCAAGAAGAAGGAAAAGGTGTAAGACCAGCATGCCCAAGTCACAGGTGGGGAAGGGGGTACTGCCTGATATCGTATAAGCATGGTGTGTTGGGAGGTGAGAAGTGGGGACCAGATTCTAAAGTGACTTGTTTGTCAAGTTAGGGGGTTTGGACATACTCTGTGGATGATAGAGAGACTTCAAATACAGTTAGGCTGGGAGTCACAACTGTGACTGTGTTGTGACAGTCACAACTGTGTTTTCAAATGACTTTCAAATGATCTCTCTTGCTGCTGTGGAGGAGAACTTAGAGTCAGCAGGGATGGGGGTGGAGGAGGAGTGGAGTGGGGTGACCCAGGAGACTGTAATAGCTGCCACAATGAGTACCGATGAGGGCTTAGGAACGGTAGTGGAGAGGAAGGATGATGGAAATGCAAGGAGGGCCGGGCGCGGTGGCTCACTCCTGTAATCCTAGCACTCTGGGAGGCCGAGGCGGGAGGATCGTTTGAGCTCAGGATTTCGAGACCAGCCTGAGCAAGAGCGAGACCCTGTCTCTACTAAAAATAGAAGGAAATTATCTGGACAGCTAAAAAAAAAAATATATATATATATATATATACACACACACACATATATATATATAAATTAGCCAGGCATGGTGGCGCATGCGTGTAGTCCAGCTATCCAGGAGGCTGAGGCAGGAGGATTGCTTGAGCCCAGGAGTTTGAGGTTGCTGTGAGCTAGTCTGACACCACGGCACTCTAGCCTGGGCAACAGAGTGAGACTCTGTCTCAAAAAAAAAAAAAAAAAAAGAAATATATGGGACCTAATCAAATTAAAAAGCTTCTACACAACCAAGGAAATAATCAATAGAGCAAATAGACAACCTACAGAATGGGAGAAAATATTTGCATGCTATACATCCAATAAAGGGCTAATAACCAGAATCTACAAAGAACTCAAGCAAATCAGCAAGAAAACATTAAACAACTCCATTAAAAAGTGGGTAAAAGACAAGAATAGAAGCTTTTCAATAGAAGATAGACTAATGGCAAAAAAACAAATGAAAAAATGCTTGACCACTCTTATCATCAGGGAAATGCAAATCAAAATCACAATGAGATATCACCTAACTCCAGTGAGAATGGCTTTTGTCAAAATGTCCCAAAGCAACCAATATTGGCATGGATATAAACACTCATACACTGTTGGGTGTATGAGTGGATGGTATGGGTGTATGGACTGCAAACTAGTACAATCTCTATGGAAAGTTGTATGGAGATATCTCAAATATTTCAAAGTAGACTTATCATTTGACCCAGCAATCCCACTACTGGGTATTTATCCAAAGGAGAAAAAGACATTTTATAAAATATACACTGGCACTGGAATGGTTATAGTAGCATAATTCACAATCACAAAGATATGGAAACAACCCAAGTGCCCATCAATACATGAGTGGATTAATAAAATGTGGTATATGTATACCATGCAGTATCACTCAGCCATAAAAAAAAATGATGAACTAATACCTTTGTAACAACCTGGATGGAACTAGAGACCATCCTCCTAAGTGAAGTATCACAAGAATGGGAAAACAAATACCACATGTACTCAATATTAAATTGGAACTAAATGATCAACACTCATGTGTACATACAATAGTAAAATTCAACAGAAATCAGGTGGATGGGAGGTGTGAGGAGGGGATGGGTAAATTCACACCTAGCAGGTACAATGCACATGATCAGGGTGATGGACACACTTATAACTTTGACTCAAATTGTGCAAAAGTAATTCATATAACCAAAATATTTGTACCTCTATAATATTCTGATATTAAAAAAAATAAGAAATTAACTTTCAAAAAAAAAAGAAGTCTCAAAGTTCATCTTCTGTCTTTGAGTAGGTGTTAAACATAAATTTGTGGATTATTTACACTGGCAACTCCCTACACCTCATTGCAAGCCAATGACAGCATCAGCCGCTCTACTTGCCTCTCTCTTTTTCAGTGCATTTTTCCTTACTGGTACTTGGAGCCTTTTTTGGCTTTGATGAATTTGGCTATGCAATTAAAACTATATTCCGTCCAGCATCTCTTGAACTTAAAGGCAGAAGTGTTGAGTTTATCTGGTCCTTCAGATTGATAGCACTGGGCGTGGTCTCAGGCTCCTTCTATGAAATGAGAGGATTGAACAAACACCTGATCTCTATATTTCCTTTTAGCTCTGATATTCTGTGAATTCTTTATATTCATTAAATTGACACTGTATCTCCTGAAACTGCTCGTAATTCCGTTACTTAAGAGAGCTCTTCACTCTGGGTAATGAGCAGCCAGTGCCATAACAGTTTTTGACAAACCCAAAGTGATTAAAGAGTTTGCAGGCTGCTTCAAGAGAGAAGCAAGAAGTTAGAAACACACAGACATTGCACAGAGGTTGAACTACTCGTAATTCGATGTTCATAGCACCCACTGAAAAAGACCTCTGACAATGGAGTTCTGGTAGTCCTTTTTGGCCTTAAGTATGTGTTTCATCTTACTATTGGCAGCAAATGAAAAGAGGAAGGGATATTCGTGAGTGTTTCATGTTTGAACCTTAGAAACGAGGATAGGATTACGTGGACATCGTTTTCCTCTGTTTCAAAACATGACAGGAAAACAAATACCCGTTACATGTTGAAGAGTAAAAGATCTGGGCTAGTGCCTTGGCAGGCACATACACAGCTGAGGTTTCATTTCTTTTTACATACTGTGGCCATGTTAAAGTTCAGGCTGTGCATTCCTTTCTGGCAAAAAAGAGATTTAACAAACACGTTACATGTTCTTCTAGCTACTAAATGACAAGATTCTTCTCATTTTGACTACTATTTCTTGTATACCTTGGAAATATTGTGTGTGAATATCTTTCTGACTAAAAAATACTCATTGAGAAAGACAGGGAACCATTGCTGTGGGACAAAAACATTTTCCCTCAAAAAAGAATGTACAAGCACACAAAAAAGATGTGGGATTTTTATGAATCATATCCTGTAATTTTTCACTTTTTTTCCAGCTACCTCCTTCTCAGAACAGAATCCAAGAAAACCAAAGAAAGCTATTTGTGCTGTGTGCAAAAATTTTGCCAAATTGAATTACATAATTCATCTAGCAGATTTGATGAGTTCCTGGATGCAATTTGCAAATTTGCATTTGGGGCACAAAGAAATACTGCATTTGTTATATATGAAAAGCACAGTGTTTATTACAAAACCATATTTTGTAATTGCTCAGGAATGTGTATGCGTGTGTGTGTGTATATATATATATATATATATATATAGAGAGAGAGAGAGAGAGAGAGAGAGAGTGCATATTCTTAGGCATGAAACTTAGCTATTTACCATGTACACTTCAGAATATTTTGCAGTGAACATAGTGAACTGTGGAATCATATTCATGAACTGAAATCCATGGAATTAAGCATTTTTATAAAATTACAATATGAAAATATTAGTTATATATGTTAGTAAAATGTTTGACTAACTTTCAAAACTCCCAACTAAATTCACATTGATGTACCATACTTGTATTCATTGCACATATCCCCAATTTCTCAATAATAGCCATTCTAAATTGTGGGGGAAATGATAATCGGGAGGATGGTGGAGTAGGATGCTCCAGGATTTTGTTCCCTCAAAGAAATATCAAACAAACAACTACAGACTGATCAAAATAATGTTATAGGAGCTCTACCAACTAATCAAAGATCTACAGAAACTGCGTAAATGGCCCAATAAAGGAAAAGCCACATTCAAATGTCAGGAAATTTCCTGGTGTTTTTATTCATCCATCTTTGCCCTGGTCTTTGCACTGAGGTCAGAATAAAGTGGACCGTATTTGCTATCACAAAATTTCACACTCAAGCAACAGACATTTATTTATCAGAGTACCAGAGGCTGAGATGTCTGAAATTAAGTTACCAGCATGGGCAGAGTAAGGTGAGGGCCTTTTTCCTGGCTTGCAAATAGCTACCTTCTTGCTGTATGTATCCTCACACTGTAGACACATGAAGCTCTAGTGTTTCTTTCTTTATTCATAAAGGCACTAATCCATCTTAGGAGCTCAATCCTAATGACCTCTTCTAAACCTTATAGCCTCGCAAATGCCTTACTTCTTAACACCATCACATTGAGGGATAGGACTTCAATAAACAAATGGGAGAGGCACATTCCATCCATAACATGGCCCAATTCTTGATTCCCTCCTTCAGGCCAGAAAGAACAGAGAGTAAATTGTTGGCAAAATAGCTCTGGCCTATCCTTGGGCTGCCCGAAGGACTGGTATCTGTCTTGTCTGATTCACAGTTCAGACAGGAGATGGTAGCATAGTTTGGATCTCAGGCTCGAAATTATGGATGATAATGGTGGACACCATAGGAATACTGTAGACTTGCAGACACTTGGGGCAAGAAATTGATTATGGGCAAAGGAATACAAAAGAACATCTACTGCCCCAAGAAGAAGCTGGGGGGAGACTCTTTGGGAAGTTAAGACACTTAAAAACAGCCAGGAGAAATCAGAAAAAACCCAGCATGCACTTAGGCCCAAACATAATGCATGTCCCAGAAGACCTGATAAGACCTTGAGCCTTCACCCCAGGCTAATGTCAAGACTCAGGGGGTTGCTAATCAGTAAAAGACTTCCATGACAATCTTCAAAGACTGGAAATGGTGGCTATTTTTTAAATGTCCAATAGTCAACAAAGAATCACAAATCATACAAAGAAGCGGGAAATATGTCCAGCATAAAGAAATACAATAAATCTTCAGAAAGTCTGTGAGGAAACATGCATCTGGGTTCCTAGACAAAGACTTTAAAACATCTGTCTTAAATATGCTTGAAGGGCTAAAGGAGAACACAGACAAAGAACCAAAAAACCAGTAAAACAATATTTAAATAAAATGAAAATGACAAAAAATGATAGAATATTAAAAATCAAACAGAAATTCTGGAGCATAAAAATACCATAACAAAATTGAAAAGTTTAATAAAGGGTTTCAACAATAAACTTAAACAGGCAGAAGAAAGGATCAGCAAATGTGAAGATAGGTCATATCACATTGTTATCTGAAGAGCAAAAAGAAAAAGGAGTAAAGAAAAGTGAACACAACTGTAAGGACTTATGGGCCACCACTTGTGGACCAATATATGCATTATAAGAGTCACAGAAGTAAAAGATGGAGAAAATGAGGCAAAAAAAATAAAATAAAATAATGGCTGAATATTTCCCAAATGTAAGGAAAAGCAAGAATATACAAATCCAAAAAGCTCAACACACTGCTAGTAGAATGAAGGCAAAGAGAATGACATTGAGACACATTATAATGAAGCTGTAGAAAGACAAAAAAGAAAACAAAACAAAACAAAAAAACCCCCACAATCTTGAAAATAACAAGAGAAAAACAGTACCCATCATGTATAAGAGATTCCCAATAAGACTCAGTGGAATTCTTAGCAGAACCCTTACAGATCAGAAGGGAGTGGGGATGGTATATTTTAAGTGCTGAAAGAAAAGAAAAAACTATCAAAAGAGAAGTCTATCTTTGGCAAAACTGTCCTTCAAAAATGAGAAGAAAATTAAGACATTCACAGATGAGCAAAGCTAAGGGATTTTTATTACCACTAAACCTGCCCTACAGGGAGTTATTCAAGTTAAAATGAAATGGAACTAGACAATAAATCAAAGCCATACAAAATATAAAGTTCTCCAGTAAAGGTAGCTATGTGGATAAATATACAAAGCAGTATTTTGTAATTTTGGTTTGTAACCTCTTTTATTTTTAAATAAATAGGATTTAAAAGAAAATACATACAAAGCAAACTTAAATCTATGTTAATGAGAATAAAAATATAAAGATGTAATTTGTGGTATCAATTACATAAAGAAGGAACTTCTTGAACTGCAAAGGAATATGGTTTTGTATGCACTTGTAGTTAAGTTGATATCAATTTAAGATCAATTGCCATAACCTTAAGATACATGTAATCTCCATGATAGCCATAAAAAAGGTTAATAAAATATAATCAAAAGGAAATGAGAAAGGATCAAAATGTCACTACAAAAAAAAAAAATCAGCTAAACACAAAGAAAGGAAGTAATGGAGGAATTGAGCAACAAAAAAAGCTGTAAGATATACAGAAAACAACAACATGACAAAAGTGCTTTTCTATCAGTAATCACTTTCAATGTAAATGATTTAAATTCTCCATTAAAATTACAAAGAGTGGATTTTAAGGAAAGGATACAAATTGTGTCTTGCTTTAAGTCTAAGGACACACATGGGTTGAAAGTGAAAGCATAGAAAAAGATATTCCATGCCAATAATAATGAAAAGAGAGAAGGGTGCCTATACTTATATCAGAAAAGTAAGTTAAAAACTGTCACAAGAGACAGATATATTATATAATAATAAGAGGGTCAATTCAATAGGAATATATAATAATTATCCATATATAGGCATCCAACACCAGAGCCTATAAAATATATAAAGCAAACATGTACAGAACTGAACGGAGAAATAGACAGCAATACAATAATAGTAAGAAACTTCAATATCCTCCTTTCAATAATGGACATAACAACCAGACAGAACACCAACAAAGTAACTGTGGATTTGAATAACCCTGTAGACCAAATGAAACTAACAGACATATACAGATGATCCACCCAACACCAGCAGAATATACATTCATCTCAAGTATACATGGAACCTTCTCTGGAATGTTTCACATATTAGATCACAAAACAAGTCTTAACAAATATAAGATTGAAATCATAACAAGTATCTTTTCTGACCACAATAGAAGAGAACCAGAAATTAATAGCAGAAGAAAAACCAAGAAATTCACAAATACGTGGAAATTAAACACATGCTCTTAAACAACCACTAGGTCAAAGAAGAAATTATAGGAAAATTATAAAACGAATTTAGATAAATGAAAATAAAAATACAACACACCAAAACATTTGAAATATAGTGAAAACAATACTAAGAGGGAAGTTTCTAGCAGTGAACACTTATATTCCAAAGAATGAGTAGTCTCGAATCAACAACCTAATTTTATACATATAGTTCAGAAACTAGAAGAAAAGGAACAAACTAAACCCAAAGGTAACAGAAGGAAGGAATTAATAAAGATTAGAGCAGAAATACATAGAGAATAATAAAACAAAGAAAATCAATGAAACCAAGAGTTAGTTCTTCAAAAATATCAACAGTATTGACAAAACTTTACCTAGGCTGACTAATGAAAAAATGGAGATGACCTAAATAACTAAAAGCAGAAATGAAAGAGTACATTACTACTGATTTTATTGAAACAAAAAGGATTATGGCAACAGACAAGTCCCCAAATCTGCAGTCTGCAAATCGGACACTGAGGAGAGCTGATGGTGCAGTTCCAGCCTGTGCCCGAAAGCCTGAGAACCAGGGGTGCTAAAGATAGAGTTGCAGTCTGAGGGCCACTAAGCTTGAGACCCAGGAAGAACTGATGTTTCAGTCTAAGAAAAACCCAATGTCCCAGCTCAAAGGTAGACATGAATTTCCTCACTTGTGGAATAGTCAGCTGTTTTGTTTTGTTCTATTCAGGCCTTCAACTGATTGAATGAGGGTCATGACATTGGAGAAGGCAATCTGCTCTGCTCCACCTATAGATTGGCATGTTAATCCCTCCAAGAAATTCCCTCACGGATACACCCAGCACAATGTTTGACCAAACAACTGAGCACCCTATGGCCCAGTAGAGTTGACATATAATATTAACCATCACAAGTCCACCCTTTGTCAGCATAGAAACCTATTCCCATGTCCTTAAACCATATTTAATCTCCAACAACCACCTAACATGATGCAGCTATTTTGCATAAAACTAAAAATGCACTAACTTCTTCCCCAAGATAGGAGGTAAAGTCCTTGAGTGATGTCTATT
The DNA here is from genome assembly GCA_963574885.1 of Lepilemur ruficaudatus. Lineage (NCBI taxonomy): Eukaryota > Metazoa > Chordata > Mammalia > Primates > Lepilemuridae > Lepilemur > Lepilemur ruficaudatus. Next base: position 15,044 of record CAUYRT010077811.1, on the reverse strand, counting down.
CTTCTCTTTAATATCTACTCCATAGATCAAACATAATGATGTAAAATTAACACATACTAAGTCCTTACTAAATGTCATCCATAGGTTCTTAGAAACTGCAACTTTAAGTGAAATGATGTATAATGAAACCAATGTCACCATGAACTAATTGATATAAACAAGAGTTAAGCTCCTATGACATATTTCAGGTCACAATAACATCACCAAACTTCTAAATAAAGACCCCAAATACTTCCAATATTAAACATTGAAATACATGTGAACTATACATATATTTAAGGAAGATTAATAAAAACAAGTAAGATAACAGTTTACCCAATTTATGGCGAATCAGTGAGTGATGGTAGTCCTAGTGGTGGTGGGTTAAATCAAGAAATAAATGTTTGTAAAGCAAAAAAAAAAATTTTTTTTTTTTATTCAGAGTCTTGGTCTGTCACCTGGGCTAGAGTGCCATGTTGTCAGCCTAGCTCACAACAACCTCAAACTCCTGGATTCAAGCAATCCTCCTGCGTCAGCCTCCTGAGTAGCTGGGACTACAGGCATGTGCCACCAGGCCCGGCTAATTTTTTCTATTTTTAGTAGAGATGGGATCAGCTCTGAGCTCTTGCTCAGCTTGGTCTTGAATGAACTCCTGACCTCAAGTGATCCTCCCACCTAGGCCTCTCAGAGTGCTAGGATTACAGGTGTGAGTGTAAAGCAAAAATGTTAAGGATCACCTCCTTCCAGTGTGTAGTTCAAAAACCAACAATACCAAATATGTCAAACTCCCTGAGTGCTTTTGTGCTGTATCATTTATTGTTGTGTATTTGCATAATTATCATAAATTTTATGAATATTTATTTTATGAAAATTTGTATTCATTCATTTTCCAATCTGCTTATTTTAATTCAGAGTCAATGGGTGACCAGAGCCTATCCTGGCAGCTCAGGGCACAAGGCAGGAACAACCCTGGAGAGGATGCCATCACAAGGAGCACTCACATACACACCCCCCCATAGACTCACTGATACTGCAATAATTTAGACATACCGGTTAACCTGACATGCACATCTTTGGGATTTGGGGAGAAAAAGGAGTACCTAGAGAAAACCCATGCAGACATGGGGGGAACCTGCAAACTGCACATAGACAGTGGCCCCTACCAGGAATTGATTTTTTTTTTTCTCATCAACATTATAAGGAAACAAAATTTAATGAAATGACATTATTCCAGGACCTGCTGCACTATGATATAAAGTCAATACATCTTATATCATATAACAAGGGAATAATAGAGGGAAGAAAAAGATATTTTTCTTTTTCTTCCCTCTATACACACCCACCCACCCACCCCACACACACATCCTGTTTCATGAAAATCCCGGGACAGTATAGAAAAACTATCCCCCAAACTGAGATGGAGCTAAGAGACCAAAGAATGACTCAGACAAGTCCAGCTTGGCAAGTTAGATGAGTTTATTAGAGGTTACTTACACAGGGCTCTCACTCCAAGAGTTCTCTGTACATTCAATTCTCTGGATCCTCACTCATGGGTGGTGCAGGAGTTCTTTGGACAGTAAAACTGTCTTGTCTACCCATCTACTCGTGGTGTTGCCTTAAATCCTTTTCAGTGAGTGACACAAAGCTCCTGTATTATATCATCACATGTTCCCATTGAAACAAGTCAAGCGTACACAGTACAATCATTGGGTGCCTTTAGACCCATATTGTGTTAATGATTTTATAATTCTCCACTAGGTGGAGATTTTAGTATTACAGTTAGCTGAAGGGTATTATTATAGATCAGCTAAAGCAGTTCTAAAGCAGTTGTGGCTGGTTTACACCAGTTGTCTCTGCCTCAAGAAAGCTCTGAGGCACATCTTCTGTGCCCCCTAACTATCTTTTGGCATTTGCTTTGTTTATTTTATAACAATTTTGTAGAGCACTCCAACCTAGCATAGCCCAGTGTTTTCTTTTTGTGGTGGGGAACTTGCACTTTTTCTCATATCCCAAATGTATTTATGACAAAATAAGGAGGAAATACTGATGACAATTAAAGTCTTTATTTCTGTAACTGGTAGCAACATGGTCGTAGCTGGTATTTATAAGTATCTTCTTCTACTATTCATTGTGCATTCCTTTTGCCTTCAGCAAGCACCTCAGTTGGTCACAGTTCTTTACCTAATGGAGTGACCCAAACCTTCATTCCTGGAGAACCCTTCACTCCTGAGCCATTAGTAGTTCTGCCTGGACTGGGTTGCTATAGTTTTCCATTGATCTTATTCTCAGGGCCTGGTAGTACTAATAGATGCCCTAAGAGTTCTCCTGTATTCCAGACATACTTGTCCTTATCTTCATTGTGAGTAGTACTCCAATTTTCCCTTGATGGTCAGGATCCATCACTCCAGCCAGCACAGTAACTCCCTTCTTTGTTGATTCAAAGGCATGAAAATCCCAACGTGGTCAGGTTGCAGCCTCATCTTCCACTTCAATGGTATCATTATTGTGTCTTTCGGTGGATGTATTTTTCCTTTTGGAAATATTAACACAACCTCTAGGCTGCAGAGCTTAAGACTGTGGGAACAGGAAGCAAAAATTTTGCTAGTGGGTCACTTGGGATAATTTTGAGTGGTTCTATTCCCATTTCCACCCCTTGATGCCTGGACCTGTAAATCCTGGCTATGGGAGAAATAGACAATATATTAAGACTGATTCAGAGCATATAGCCTTCTGGTGTATCTTGCCCCAGCCCCACAAGGTATTGCCACCTAGCTGGTGTTATAAGAGAGACTCCAAAAGGCCATTCCACTGTTCTATTAATGATCTACTTCATGATAGTGGGAAACCTGATAAGACCAGTGATTTCCCTGAGCATGGGCCCTTTGCTGCATTTCATTTGCTGTGAAGTGCATTCCCTGACCAGAAGCAATGCTGTGTGGAATATCATGATGATAGATAAGGCATTCTGCATTCCAAAAGGTGATAGTTTTAGCAAAAGCATTGCATGAATGGAAGGCAAATCTATATCCAGAGCAAGTGTCTACTCCAGTAAGAACCAAATTGTGCCCTTTCTGTGATGGAAATGGTCCAATGTACTCAACCTCCCCCCAGGAAATGGTGCTATACAGGGCATTCAGTATAGGTTTCTGCTGCTGGCAGACTGGGTACTCAACAGTGGGTATAGCCAGATTAACCTTGATGAGTGGAAGTCCACATTGCTGAGCTCATGCATAATCTTTATAGCCACTTCGTCCATAAGCCCACCACCGGGTGACAACAAGGGTGGCTACTAGTGTTCACGTAACAGTTCCTCTTGTCTACTTGGTTACTAAAACCCTCCAGGTTTTTGGTGGCTCACGCCTGTAGTGTCAGCACTTTGGGAGACTGAAGGCAGAGGATCACTTGAGGTCAGGAGTTCGAGGTCAGGCAGGATGCCTGTAGTCCAAGCTACACAGGCTGAAGTGGTAGGATTGCTTATGCCCAAGAGTTTGAGGCTTCAGTGAGCTTTCATAGCACCACTACACTCCAGCCAAGGCAACAGAGTGAGATCCCATCTCAGGAAAAAAACCAAACCAAGCCAAACCAAAACACCTTCCTTTGCTGAGGTCACCTTTGCTGAACATTCACAAGGAACACAAATATCTTTATGATTTTTGCCTATTCCAAGAGGTCTATTGACATACCTCTTCCCCAAATTCCTTTGTCACCAATTTTCCAAATTTGGTCCTTTCAATTGCCTGACCATCTAGCCAAACCATTGGCCACATAGCCCATGATATGGTATATAATCACATGTGTGGGTCATTTCTTCTTTTAAGCAAAGTGAACACCCAGGTGCCCTGCTTGAAATTTTGCTGACTAGAAAGATTTCACTTTACCATTATCCCTTAGAGATGTCCCAGAAAAGGCTGTGGTGCTATAGCCTTTGGGTGGTACCTGCTGATTACACAGAACCATCTGTAAATCAGGCCCAAGCTTTCTCTTCCTGTGTCAACTGACCATAGAGAGTTCTCCATGAGGCCATGAGTGCGAGCTCATGTAGTAGGAGTGGGGGCCACAGGCATTTGACCCATTTCTTGTGTCTTTAGGGCCTCCTCAAGACTAATCATATAAATATTACTTCCATGTGATGATGGCATGCTGTTGTGCATGCCCCACTTTGCAGCTTGATAGATCAGATAACACCCAGTGCATCCTACAAAACTCAGGTCATGTGGTAACTTGGTGGCCTATGGTTAAGTGTTCAGCCTCTGCTAAGGCCCAGTAGCAGTCCAAGTGTTGTTTCTCAAAAGGAAAGTAGTAATCAACAGAGGATGGCTGGGCATTGCTCCAAACCACAGTGTAGGTTCAGGGACCCACTGGGTCCACTGTGAGAGGGACCTAAGCTAAAAATCAATCAATCACAAGGCCTCCATAGCCCCCTACTCTGTCTGGAGGACCACAGTGATGTTTTGGGTCTCCTGAAATTAGTATCACATTCAGAGCCAGTGCCTAGTAAATCAAATATCTGATAAGGGATTAATATCCAGAAAATATAAATAATTCCTACAACTCAACAATAAAAATTCAAAGAACTTGATTTTAAAATGGGCAAAGGATTTCAGTAGACATTTCTTTCCAAAGAAGATATACAAATGGCCAATATGCACATGAAAAAAGCTCATCATCACCAGTCATCCAAGGAGTTCAAATCAAAACCACAATGAGGTAGCACTTCACACCCATTAGGATGGCTGTTATTAAAACGCAAAAACAGAAAGAGGCTATTATTAAACAACCAAAAATAAGTGTTGGCAAAGATGTGGAGGAATTGGAACCCTTATGTATTGCTACTGAGAGTGTAAAATGGTGCAGCCACTGTGGAAAACACGGTGGTGATTTCTCAAAAAATTTAACAGAATTACCATATAACCCAGCTGTTCCATTTCTGGGTATATACCCAAAAAGATTGAAAGCATAGAAGCATAGTCTCAAAGAGATATTTGTACACTCATGTTCATAACAGCATTATTCACAATAGCCAAAAGGTGGAAGAAACCAAAGTGTCCATTGACAGATGAATGGATAAACAAAATGTGGTATATACATACAATGGACTATTATTTGGCCTTAAAAAGGAATGGAATTTTGATACATGCTACAACATAGAGAAACCTTAAAGACATCATACTAAGTCTATAAATACGTTGGTCAAAAAAGGGCAATATTTTATGTTTCCATGTATAAGAGCTTCCTAGAGTAATCAAATTCATAGTGGCAACAAGTAGAAAGGTGATTGTCAGAGGCTGGAAGGAGAGGTGAGTTAGTGTTTGATGTGTACAGAGTTTCAGTTGGAGCAAATGAAAAAGTTCTAGAGATGGTGGCGATGGTTGCACAGCAATATGAATGTATTTAATGACATTGAACAGTACACTCAAAATTATTAAACTATTAAATTTCATGTTATGTATATTTTAATGAAAAGCATTAAAATTTTGCTAAAACTTTTGGGAAAAGTTCAAAATTGGAAAACCCTTAAGGTGAGTGAGGAACTGTGGGGAACTGTGGATTGGAAAGAATTTTGGCAACAAATAGCTTGTCAATATAATACCCACTTAACTTTTAACTTCACTATTTCAAGTGAATTTAATATCTTAATGTAAGATGCTATATGAAGAGTTCACAAGTTGAAAGTGCACATATTTTATTTCTAATATTTATGAGATACCTTTAATATAATTGTTCATTGTGCCATTATTTTGCATTTATATGGATACACACACACACACACACACACACTATAAGGACTTTTATAAAGTTGTGGGAGTAAATAAAGCAAAAATCCTTATTGAAATTGTTGACATATCTGGTAGGAAGAGAGCAGGACTAAGAAGATGTTTCTGACTTCAGTATATCCCTGTATTTTAAACCATTTTGCTTTGCCTCAATTATTTCTCTGGACTCAATTTCCTCATTGAGGTTATTGTGAGAATCTACTGGGCAACCCTGATAAACTCTTACGTAGGACTGCATGCCAAAGCAATTCCTGAACTACATCATCAGAGCCATTCAGTCCTCCAAGCCAATGAATCTCCCTCCCAATCAGACAGCAAACATGTATTCAACACGAGGAAAGTCATTAACTTCTTAAGGAACAATACAAATATCCTTAGGAAAGGCCATGCATTAAATCAAGACTAATGTCTTCACAGGTAGCACATACAAGCAGAACTTACAAGGTGGAAATGCCTATGGACACTTGAAGGAAAAGCATCAAGAGAGCAGAAAATGCTTCAGAAAATAAAGCTTAAAGAGCTAAAAACAAACTTCTACTTTATACTAATACTAATACTACAGGAGAATCTTCAAAAGGAGGAGCTATATATTACCTTTTGCTATGATTAATAATTTTTCTTCCAGTAGAAAATGGAATCTGTCCTTCCTATTCATCTGCACTGAATAAAGAATTTGTAGAAAAAAGCAATTTCCTTAGATCCATTCACACAGGAAAAACAAGTCTATGGACTATTGACTGATTTCATTCAAAGCTGACCACACTGAAAAGAAGCAGTCTTATTTTTCAAGGCAGTAAGAAGTTGTGAAGCCCCTGAAGATTAATTTAGGGTAGATATAACACCATTGTATATTAGCTTGGGGTTTGTCTACAGAGAGCTTCTGCCCTTGGCAGTTGCCACAGTGGGGTTTCCTGCCATTAGAAGAAAGTACTGTCTGGGATGTTAACTTAATAATGATGATTGATGTGAGCCGAATCATACGAAGGGGTAGTCTAACTGGACTGCTGTTGGAAGCCAACTGAAAAAGGTACTAAAATGTCACTGAAAATGGTGCCACCTCACTCAGGTTTCCACATGGGATTTCTTATATAACTGGCAAGAGGTCAATAGGCCCTGATTTCCCTGAAACAGCACCCTAGAGTGGAAATAAAACATGTTCCTCATTTGAACTAGCCTGACTTTATTGAAAATTTTTGTCACAGGCCATGTGTAGGTTGTATGGTGCAACCACAGGTCTCAGTTCCTGGGACCAACAAAGCCATAGTTGCCTGGAATTGCAGCCACAGGGCAGATTATCAGAGGAGGTGATTTATATTTGTATCTAAAAATGGAAAACATTTATCAGGTCTCCAAAGAAGTTATTTAATTGAGAAAAATCACAAAATAAAACTAAAGAGGAAAAATGGAAAAATATTTCGCCTACATGAAATTTGGGGGTGGGAAGGTGGGCAGATGGTGGAAAAGAAAGTTTAAACATTATGTCTATCTTTAGTGAGTATTCTATACCATAATGACTAATGGAAAATCTGTGAAACAAAAACAATCCCAAATAATTTGAAGTGTTATGCTGTATCCTGTCTAAGTAGTATATTCCTAATTATGAAGACAAAATGTATTAATAGAAAGCTGGCATTCCTTACATTCTCTTAAAGAAATGTTTAAAATATTTAAATTAAAATATTAAATAAATCAAAAATACTACATTAAATGAAACAAAATATTAAATCAAATCAAATATTTTAAATCAGTTTGAAGTGGTCCTCAATAGTGAGTTTAGAATACATACAATGTCAGGCCAGCCTTGGTTATGAGAATTAATATTATAAATATCTTTATTAAATGTATATTAATGCAATAATAGCTGAAAACAAATTGGAATATGACTAGGAAATAGGTAATACATGTCCTTCTTGAATACTGACTTACTACCTATTTTGTTAGAGATTTTGGAGGTGGCATTTCAACTTGGCCACCGGGCTATCAACTTATCCTACTGCCAGTTTGTAACTGAATGATTTCATAAGTATCTAGCACATGGCTAATTTGTGCTTAAGCTATTAATATGAAAAATCAATAATAGGAGGAGAAAAATATTATAAAACCTTACGTATGAAAGACAAGAACAAATAAGCTGTAGTCAATGAATAGGTCAATAAGAATTTAGCAATTCTGTGCTACTTAATAGGGATTGTTTATTTCCCATGTTGGATGACAGCGGTGGAGAGAGATGGTCTCTATAGGATCACTGTATATATTCTTGTGTTACCTATAGCAAAAAGAGCCCATGCTGCTATTAGAAGTCTTCTCCAACCTGCCCCCATAAAACTTTAGGTTCTCAAATCTACCAGGTGTTGGCGTAAAAGAGAGATATTGGAGGCATTAGTTACTACCACTTATCAGAAAAGGATTCGGTGTTGCAGCGCAATGGTGGAAAGAGGAAGTGACACAACATGATAGTGAACAGACATGGGTGGCCAGAATTGATTGGTTACTCAGGGTTCTGTGCAAGAAAGGTGACAATTGCTGAATATGGAAGGAATTAGAAGACTGACTTTTTTTTTTTTTTTTTTTTTGAGACAGGGTCTCTCTATTGTCTGTGCTAGAGTGCAGTGGCATCATCATAGCTCACTGCAACCCCAAACTCCTGGGCTCAAGCCACCCTCCTTTCTCAGCCTCTTGAATAGCTGGAACTACAGGCACATGCCACCATGCCCAGGCGTTTTTAAATTTTTTTTTAATTTTTAAATTTTTACAAAAAAATTTTAAAAATTTTTTGTAGAGACACCATCTCACCATTTCCCAGGCTGGTCTCAAACTACTGGTTTCAGTAATCCTTCCACCTTAGCCTCCCAAAGTGCTAGGATTATAGGAGTGAGCCACCATGCCTGGCCAGAATACCAACTTTTGACTAATGTTGGCCCAAATTTTCATCACACTCTACCCACAAAGAATTTGCAAACTGTGGGTTTACAGAGGCCAAGTTTGAAGAAGAATAATATCACAGAAGGTGAGGTGGAAGGTAATAATGTCTCTTGACATAATGGATGCTGGTAAAACAATTCCAAAAAACTGGATTCTGAACTGCGGATTCTCATCTAGAAAGATGGGAACAAACTGAAAGATTTTCAGACTGGGGCATAGAATTTATATGAACATTACAGAGAACAGAAAGAGGAACATATTTCACATAAACTTATTTTTTGGCTAAAGAAGAAACTAGTAAAGCACTGTCATGCTATTCCCATGTCTTTTCCCATGTGTAGTAATTAGATTTTTTTCAAGTTTTAGAGAAAGTTCCAGCAGACTGTCTTCTTCTCTTGGAATATTCTGGAACTTCAAGTGTTTTCCTTTTTTAATCACATGGAAAATTTGTAGAAAAAATAAAACACATTTTATATTTTAGCATCAAAGAGAAAAGGCAATTACTTGGAAGATACTTAGAAGTACTTTGCAGTACTATCTTTTAAAAAAAATAAATGACCAAAAATAAAATTTATTCTCCACAAGCTTTGCATTGTATCTTTTGCATAATAGGTGTTCAATAAAGTTTGTTGGATAATGGCCTCTCACCAGTCTAAGTCTCCTTTCTTAGTCATCTTTTGGTGGTATTGTTAAAATCTCCATGACAAGACATGTTCAATTGGGAGGTTTATTTTATCATATTTGAAAAAGAGGCTAAGAGAAACCAATAGCCACAGGCAATGCTGTACCATCCCAGGTTGCTCAGTTTAAATCACTACAAGGTTCTCTGAATCTCTGTGCTTCAAATATGATTTCTTTTGCTTTTGAACCATTTTATTTTTATTTTTATTGTACAACTGTGGTCAGTTTATGTAATTTGATTTTATGATATGGGATGAACAATGCTAATTTCTGCAATGTTGAGTTAGAAGTGAAGCTAATGGGTGACTTGTTCTTTTAACGGGATGAAGGTGGGGTCTATTCTGCATTTAACATGACTGACCTAAAAGTATCATTAAAAACCAATTCTGTTTTTATAGACTATAGCTCAACATCTGATTGATATAACTATTTATTTATCTATTTGTAGACTTGTGGTTTTATGTTAAGTTTTAAAATGCAATTACATTGCAACTGCCTTGATGAAGTGTCCAAGAATAATTCACTTCCCTCTAGACTTCCAAAAATTCCTGGAACAGTCTTGATTCCTGTGAAGTCCCCAATTTGTGGGGAAGAAACATTCCTTTGATTCTAAAGTTTGTAATTATATGATAGATGAGCAGTAAAGTAATAATTTTTTTAAAAATATTAGCTACTGTCTTAACTGAGGCCAGAATTTCTGGACTGGACACACCATTGCTTCCCCCTCCTCTGCCCACCCTTTACACTATACAGTGAATAGTAAGTTAAGGTCATTCTAGTAATTCAATAGGCCCTGGACATAGGAATAGTAATAACAATGAACAATACCAATTGCAAATATTTATTAGGCAGTTAGAAAATTCCAGGCTCTGTGCTAAGCTCTTCAAGCTTTTAATCTTTACAACCACGCTATGGCATATGTCCCCACAGTGAATGATACTACTCCTGTTTTACAAATAAGAACATTGAGCTTTAGTTAACAGGCCTCAAATAGTCACATAGCTAGCAAATGCCAGAATTGAGAATCAAAGCTGAGGTCTTGAATATTGTACTTCACTTATATTATAGAACTGAGATTTATTTACAAATCACATTATTAATAACTCTGGATGTCATTTATAACCCTGCATGCCTAAAAGTATACAGTATACCTAAAGGTAGCAAATGAGGGTGGAGGTCAAAGTATGTTCTCAGACAACCACTGCTGTACTTTTTACCACGGTTTTATGCACTACTTACTAATATTAATAGTTTGATTTGAAGAGGAATGAGACAGAATTGGTCATTTAAAAGCATCTGTCCATTGCCTACACGATATTCAATAACCTCTCCCTGCTGATGGAGATTATTCAGTTGGTGCCTGCAATACCTTGATGTCAGAGACTTTTGGTTCTTACCCTAGGCCAGGGAGAAAATCTCCATTAGTCTAAATCTTTGTGGTTATCTGATTCTCTTTAGTCAGTTATTGGTGTGGAAGGGGTCATGTGACTTATTTTTGGCCAAAAAGATAAAGAGGAAGTCTGCTAAACTGGAATTCCAGAAAGGCTTTACTTTCTCAATAAAAAGGAACAGATATGACTGGCATAGATCTTTGCTACTTTTCTTTCCTTTTTGCCTGGAATGTGGACATAGTGCTTATTGGTTCATCAGCCATGTTGTAACTAAGAAATGGCAAGCATTTTAGGGAAAGACAACTTGCATGGCAGTGCACAAAGGATGCTGAAAGAGTCTGAATCCCTGACCCTACAGTTGAACATCTGCATCAGCCCTCGGGAGCCTCTCATTGACATTTATGTTATGAAGGGGGAACAAAAAAGAAAAAGAAAACCTTTAATTGTTTAAGTTATTAGACAGGTTTTCACTTATCTGTAGCAGGTAACTGACGAAAGTTTCAAGACATGACCCACAACATGTGCAATTGCCAGATAATTTTTGTTGGTATTATCACTCTAAAAATCACAAAATCCCAAAGCACCTTTGCTAACCTTACCACTGGTACCAGCAAGCTCTTTGCCAACTAGCCTGAGTCTTGAGTTAAACTCAACGACTTTGGATTCAGAAGGAAGAAAGCCACAGCAATGACTTCTAGCAACCCTGGGGTATTTGTTTAAGTCATCAATCAAATATCTTGTAGACTTTGGGCTAGCAGGTTCATTTAAGATTTTATGATACACTTTAGAGCAATAAATACCTCAAATTTTGAAATGAGTCCAGGGTAACGTTGGCAGAAATGCCTGTGAATAATCTGACAAAGAATTTGGAGTGGTAGAATTTTGTAAGCATGAGACTTATTGATGGGGGGTCCCGCACTGATTATAAATTGTAAATGTTACATTTATGAAAGAGTTCACTGCTTTAGTATCTTCATCACAAAACATTTTCAGATTTATTTCTGTTGTTCAACCTAATTTGTGTGAATGCCTTTACACTCCAGGATTTACTTTATTAGTCTGTGATATTTCCCCACAGTGAATATATATTAATAATAAGCCAACGAAATAACAATTTGAGGGGCTTCTCTATATTTAGAAAAGTTAAGAAAGTGAAACAATTCTGAGAAACATATTTAAGATTCCTAAAAGGCCTCTGGTATTTCATTGCATTTTAGAATGATGGGAAATAATGATAAGGCACATTTATAGAGATTTGTCTTTTTAAAAAAGCTTCTTCCCACTTGATTTGATATACTTTTGTGCAAAACTTTTTTCTTTATATAAACTATTATTTCCCACAATAAAAAAAATTAATATAATGCTTAAAATTTTCAAAGTGCTATTGATTTTCTGATCTTGGAAAAGACACTAATATGTCAACACGAGCAAAGTGTATACACTGAACTCGATATGTTAATTGTATCATTTGTAGCTAGAGAAATGTAATTATTTAAGTGGGTATAATTTAATGTTTTGGCATCCCTCAAATTACAGTATGAAAATTACTTTAATCTATACTTTTGCCAGAGAGTACATGAGAGAACAAAGGGAATATTGAAAAGTACACTGAAAAGAGGAGACGTGTCTGCTAGCATATAAAATATCTCAATAACATCTAATCAAGAAACAGTTTTATAAATACATTATCTTCTTGGTGCTTTTTCTGAGTGTGTGTAAATTTTGCCATCTCTTTACATTTTCAAACATTTTTTATCAGGTTGACATGCTGAAGTCATTTGAAAGCTAAATATCTGTTGGGAATACTCAGTCAGAAGTCTACTAACCTATGTTAAGTGGCAAATTGAAAATGGGTGCTTTTGGCAGTAAAATAATCAGACACGTAATTCCAGAGACGGACTTGTTAAAATGAAGTATATGATTTTCAGATATATGTGCATGTGTGCATATAGAAGCACATATGTGTGCATGCACGCACACGTGCACACACACACACACACAATTTCCCTTTCAGTAGCCACTGTGTGAAATTATCTGCAGCAGTTAACATTACATTTAGTCCAACCTTTGCTATGGAAGCCCCAACAATGAAACAATAAGAAACTATATATAAACAAGAAAGAGTTTACTTTATTTCAATTCTAATATTCTCTACAATTTTGGAATGGCCAGAGCCAGGGTAGCTAACTGCTTTCCAGCAATTGAAAGCCAATTTCATTAAAGGAAAAGTAAATATGTAAATAAAGTATAGCTATTAAAATATTAGCTTCACCATGCATTATTGCTTTATGAACTGGGTATGTTATCCTGTTTGTGGAATGACCACTTAAGATAAATTTAAATTACATAGACTGCTTAGCATTTTGGCAAGAATGGAAAATATGAAACCATAAAAATTCTAGAAGAAAATGTAGCATAAAAATTCTTCCTTTAATAGATAATTAGCCGAGGCAAGGAATTAATGACTAACCCCCCAAAGGCAATTACAGCGATAACAAAAATAAATACATGGGACTTGATTAAATTAAAAAACTTCTGCAGAGCCAAGGAAATGATCAACAGAACAAATAGACAACCAACAGAATGGGAGAAAATATTTGTAAACTATATATCAGATAAAGGACTAATATCCAGAATCTAAAAAGAACTCAAATAAATCAGCAAGAAAAAGCAAACAACATTAAAAAGTGGGAAAAATACAAATATATGAACAGAAGCTCTCAAAAGAAGATAGACAAATGGCCAAGAAAAATATGAAAAATGTTCAACATCACTAATCATCAGCGAAATTCAAATTAAAACCCCAATGAGGTATAACTTTACCCATGTCAAAACAGCTTTTATTAAAAAGTCCAAAAACAATAGATGTTGGAGTGGATGCAGAGAGAAAGAAACACTTATACACTGCTAGTGGAACTCTAAATAATTAATAGTACAACCTCTGTGGAAAATAGTATGGAGATTTCTGAAAGAACTATTAGTAGACCTATCATTACATGCAGAAATCCCACTACTGGGTTATCTGCCCCAAAGAAAAGAAGTCACTTTATCAAAAAGACACCTGTACTCAAATATTTATTGCAGCACGATTCACAATTGCAAAGATGTGGAATCAATCCAAGTGCCCATTAATTCATGAGTGGATTAGCAAAATGTTTATATATATATATATTATATATATAATTATATATATATATTGCACCATGGAGTACTACTCAGCCATAAAAAGAAATGAATTAATGTCTTTTGCAGCAATTTGGAGATATATATATATATATATATATTTCCATTCTGGAATAATTTGTATATTATTGGATTTGTTTGTTTGTTAGGTATTGCTTGTGAAATCCATCTGGACCTAGTATTTTCTTTTTTTTATTTTTTTGAGACAGAGTCTCACTTTGTTGCCCAGGCTAGAGTGCCATGGCATCAGCCTAGCTCACAGCAACCTCAAACTTCTGGGCTCAAGCAATCCTTCTTCCTCAGTCTCCCAAATGGCTGGAACTACAGTCATGCACCACCATGCCAGGCTAAATTTTCTATATATTTTTAGTTGGCCAATTAATTTCTTTGTATTTTTAGTAGAGATGGGGTCTCGCTCTTGCTCAGGCTGGTTTCTAACTCCTGACCTTGAGCAATCTGCCCACCTCGGCCTCCCAGAGTGCTAGGATTACAGGCATGAGCTACCGCGCCCAGCCGGCGATTATTCTAGAATACCAAGGGCTTAAAGCTCCAAATGTCTGATTCTCCAATGGATAGACCCACACAGAAGGAGCACCACAAAATCAGTATTGTCATAAAGTTACGGTGATTATATACCTTATCACTTTTGCTAGGTGCTATTAATAACTCTTAATTATAATTATATAATTATAATAATTACTTAATAGAAGATTGTTCTGGGAAACAGATATATAACTACCTACCTAAAGGCATGCAATAGGAATAAGATTTGGAGCAGAGGTAATGATAGGTAAGGAGATATGCACAAATAAAAGCTTTCTGCATTTAACAGACAATGTTTGATATAGTAAGTGTATTTGTGGTATTGACTGATTAACACTATGGTGCTCAAATGGTGGGAGTGATCACTAGGGATTTGGGGAGTGGGGGGTAAACCCACATCTGAGCGATGTGGTGGACACTGTGGAGGGGTGGGGCATGCTTGAAAAGTAGTTGGGGAGTGGAATTAGGGGTTTCAATAGGGGAAAGGAATTTCTCTAAAACTGATTTATGTGATTAACTGTACATCTCAGTAAATTCACTGAAAATCATTTAATTGTACACTTAAAATGGA
>CAUYRT010077810.1:0-44028 GCA_963574885.1 Lepilemur ruficaudatus | reverse complement strand
TTAGTTGTCCAATTAATTTCTTTCTATTTTTAGTAGAGACGGGGTCTCGCTCTTGCTCAGGCTGGTTTCGAACTCCTGACCTTGAGCAATCCGCCCGCCTCGGCCTCCCAGAGTGCTAGGATTACAGGCGTGAGCCACCGCGCCTGGCTTAAACTACTGAGTTTTGCAGTAGATATTACACAACTATAGATAAAAGACATCTTCTTTGAGACGTGTGAAATACAGAAGGTTCTGACCAAAGGCTCAAACCTACCGCTGTGGTCAGAAGGACCAAGCTCCGTTGACTGAGTGAATAACCCGAGTCCAAGCCGTCTCTGACAATCCTCTGCATTCTGTCCGCTCCAGCTCTGAAGCTATGCTCTAAACGAAATATGGAAATGAATACGAACACACAGCCAGCATCCAGCCTGGCGCGTGGTAAGCACTCAAAAACTGCTTGTCAGTTGGTTCATGTGTCCGTAAAGCAGTGACGTGAACATGAGCCCTCCGTTCACAGGCAGTGAATAATGGTAAAATGGTGAAGATCATTCTGGAACCAGAGAACGGGGCTCCAATCCTGGCACCCACAATTACAAACTGTGTGAGGCCTTAGACAACTTAACTCTCCTGTGCCTCAGTTTCCTCATTTGCAATGGAGAATATCAGTAGCTATCTCACAGGACTGTTGTGAAGATTGAGTGAGTTGCACGCTAACAGCTTAGAAGGCACCCAGTAGGACTATGTAACTGGTCATAGTTAAGCTTTCCTTTGTTGTCCTACATCTCAGATCTAATCAATTATACTAGCATCTATGTGCCAAAATACACAGAATCTCCCTCTAAAGATTTCCAGACTGAGAAACTATTAATCAGAATAGCTAAGTGTCATTTTTAGTCTCTTCTGTTCTTCTGGGTTACTCCCCATATACAGTCAGATCAAAAACCACCGGTCTCTGGTGAAATTCTGGAAAAGTTAGCAACTCACTGTGAGAAAGAGGCCAAGAAAAATGACCAGTTAGGTGTGCAAGGAGAGTCACAAAGCGACTGTGCTGAGACCCCCGGTGTTGCGGAGAGGATGTGAGCAAGGGGTGTGATACGAAGGAAGGCGCTGGCTCCTGGTGACCTTGAGCAGGTCCCTTATGACCTGCAGCTCAGGGCCCCCAACTGTATGAGGGGGATACCACTACCTGATGTGCTTTGACCCTTGACAAGGCAGCAGGGAGGGCAAATGAGCCCAGACCCAGGAAAGGCCCTTCGTAACTCCTAAAGCACTGGGCGAAGGTTTTAATGTATTTGTGGTATCTCACTTTCAATAACAATAACTTTTTACATTTCTGGAAGCTTTGAAATAAGCCCAAAACCCCATTCCTGCCAACAAGCAGGGCCACAGCAAGTGCCTTTTATGAGGGCTAACGACAAGCCTATTTTCTTTAAGAAACTAAAGAGTAGGCAGTCTTTTTGACCACTCTCAAAAATAGCTCAGTCGATTCAATAAAATCATCTCTGGAAACAGAAAAAAAGAATTCACCAGTGCTCTGTGCCTAAGCCCAATAGGTTGCTGCTCCGGCGGAGGCTTTGCACAAAGGGCGAGCAATGGCCCGTGATTCTGGCTGGGTCTGATGGAGACCTGCTATTCTGATCTCCAAAACTCACTTTTGTCTATCCCAGCTCCCTCTTCCCTCCTGTCTGTTTCCACACTTTACAAAAGGGCTTAGAAGTTATATTTCTGGCCCAGTGACTCTTCCAGCCACCGCTGGGTTCAGACCAGATTTAGCCCTGGGATCGGCGGGTGACCGGGCCCGCACAATGCAAGCAGGGAGAGATGCCTGGCCTGCTCTGGCTCCAGCAGACCGGCTGCCAGACGGGCATCCGGCCCTGCCTGAGGGCTCTCTCTGTAAGCAAAGATGTCTCCTTCCCCAGCCATTCTCTCACCTCATGACCCAGGGGCTGCATGTGAGGGAAAAAGGGAGCCTTATTAAAGGCAGGGAGAGGAGGAAACAAATGGCCTGAAGAGGAGCTGAAAGGAAGAGGCTGGGGACCGCCTCAGAACACTCTCCCCCAGGGCAGCTGGACACTCGCCACCTTGTGGGTCTCCCTGGGGAGCTGGGGTCACTGGCTGCAGGTTTAGGATGTAAAGATGGGGCAGTCGTTGGTCACAGTGAGGACAGACTGAGGTTTGCAGCAATCCTGCGAGCTGCGCAGCACAGTCAGCCTGGCCTCGCCCACCCAGTTCCACCCCGAGCGGCACAGCTGTGTGGTGAGACACCAGGGCTGCTGCTAATTACGTGTTCTGAACACACCGCAGGCATACTTTCCGCGGGCTGTTTGGTTTGCCCCCCTGCCTACCTCCACCCCATCCAGTGTGCAGCCCTACCGGTCTTAGAGGGAGGAGCACGCTGGAGCCCAGGGAGGGAAGTCAGTCCTGCCACCCTGGGCTACCGAAGGTAAGAAGACGCCTTTCCCTTTCCCACCTGCACAGGTGGGAGTCACACCAACTAGGGCTGAAGGCCCCAGAATAAAACCACAGCAGGCCCCACTCTTGGCCAGTATCTTAGCTACTTACATTAACGGAGTACCAGATTTCACTCACCTCCACCGGAACCACAGCCAGACCTCTACACTGCTTTAACTTCAGCAAGACCTGCTCTGAGACAGACCATCCCCTGCTGGGCTTTATTGCTGCCACAGTCTGAAGTCCCCTGTTCTCCTGTGTTCCTATCACCTGCACCCAGGCCTGTTTCAGCATCTGCTGTAGTACAGAGGTGCACTGGTCTCTCCCCAAGGGACCGTGAGCTCCCAGGTTCGCAGACAGAGCTTTGTAGGCAGCCATCCTTGCGTTGCTGGAGCCCCGAGTCCTGGGCTCACACTTAGTGGATATTTAATAAGCGTCTGCTGGTCACTCCCCAATATAGAATATGGGGAAGAAAGCTGTCTGAGATGAATGTGCAGCAGGTACCGACTTCCCTTCAGAGCCCTACAGGAATCTGTGAAGCACGTGAAATGCCATATTTTCCTGAGCAGGCATGGGAATCGGACGCCGATCCCCTCCACGGATCAGTTAGGGTGGCAGCAACCTTGCCACCGACCTTGACATTCAGTCCTCAGGTGGCATGAGCTGAGCCATAGGAAGGACGAGGGCGCATGCCAACAAGACGACGGTTTGGCAGCGTGGCCTGACTCCAAACCAGCGCTGGGCCACCCCCCTGGACTGCAGCCAGAACTATGACAAAGCCAATTGTTCTGATACTAAGGTGTGCCCTTGCGATCGTGGCTGCTTTGCCAGTGACAATATCACAGTAATAGGTACAATTCACTCAGTGCCTACCACGCAGCAAGCAGGTTACGCACATCAATGTCTACTGCTCAGGAGGCAGATAAGCCACAGAGAGAGCAAAGGCTTCGCAGTCAGATGTCGGGCTCTGCCTTCACCCAATGACCAGCTGAGTGCCACCTGTGTGCCACGCTCCAGGCCAGGCACCGAGGGTGCTGCGAGAAGGGAGGACAACCCCTGTCCTCAGGGAACGCATAATTTACACAAGAAAACAGATGGAAAAACAGGCCACAAAACACAAAGTGAGGTAAGCCATAATGGAGGCATAACTTAGCCCGGGGTTTCACGCATCTGAGTGAATCCCAAACAAGGCTAGCCACGGTATTCTGTGCAAATTACTTAAATCCCCAGTTTCTTCATCTGTAACGTTGGGATTAATAATATCTGTGTCACAGGCTTCTGGGGAGACTAAAATGCAATCTACATAAAGTGCTCACCTTGAGGTAAATATAAACGATGATCACCACTCCTTTAGTTAACCACAAAATTAGATTTTATGCATAGATTTAAAGTATGACATCTCAAGTGATTTCTAACTCTTTTCCTCATGCATACATTTTCAAAACACTCAACCCTCATACATTTGGAGTCTCTAACTGCACTTGATTCTTTATTGGAGGGTCACCAGGGTTGACTGACTATTATTATTTATTGCCCAAATCAGGATACCTCTGAGAGTGGGGGAAAAAGGGAACAATTAATAATTCCACTGGGACAACAGGGTAAACCAGATACACTATTTTGGGTAAAATGGAACTGCTGGTCACCTTATGCATCGTCTATAGGCCAACTTCAGGGTCAAAATAAGCATCATCACCATGCATAGTCTTTCTCCATCACTTGTGGGAGCTGCCAACAACTTTGAGAATAGACCCAGCAAAATCCCAACCTTGATGAGAGCCAGCAACTGCCCCGCCCCAACCACGAGTCCAGAGTCTCAATGCACACGGACACCCTACCATCACCCACACACATTCCGGTGCTCACAAAGCTGCTCCCCAAAGCAGAACAGAAAGGAGTCAGACCCTGGTCCGAGCGTCTGGCACCTGTCATCACCCCTCACATACTGAAGGGCAGCTGTCCTCTGGCAAGGTGTCGGTCATCCTTCCTGTCTCCCGAATGTTCCCCTTACCTGAGGTGTCCCAAGCTGTAGAAGCGGGACTCGCCGTCAGTGGAGCGGACCACCTGCAGCGTGAACATGGGCTGCAGCTGCCTGAGCTCCAGCAGGACGATGGCCAGGTAGTGGATGAAGAGGAGGGCGTCCACGAGGGAGACTGCGTATTGCACGATGCCCTGGTAATTTCGGTCCCGAGAGTCCAAAATGCGGACCCCGTAAAAGAGCCAATAGGAAACCACAAAGAGAAAGATGAGGACCAACAAAAGGGCACGAAACACAAACACGCGCGGCATGTCAGCTCTCTGCTTCCGGAAGAAAAGCGCCCAGGTCCCTATGAGCAGAATGAGGAGTTTGAATGCCACGGAGATGAAGAGTCCCTCACAAATTGTGCCGCAAGGCTCCAGCTCATCCCTCCACAGGATCGCGGGTAACAGGACGAAGGCGATGGGGGTGAGGAAAACCAGAAGTCCAAGAAAGGAGGCGATGGTGAGGCCCAGGTAGCGCCTGCAGTCCAGCCCCACACTGTCCTCCATGTCCTTGCTGATCCTGGCGATGTCCTCCTGGGATATGCTGTGCTCCGAGGTGCCTGTGACGGCGGTGGTGGTCTCTCCCCAGTTGTCATCCTGGTAAGGAGAAGACAACCAGGCCAGTTGTTAAAGCCACAAAGAGAATCTGGAGGGCCTGCCTCGCTTACCCATGAATACTCAGGGGCTTCTAGAAAATGGAATGCTTTAACTTTAACAATTTTCATTGAAATTTCCAAAATGTATCATGTGCTTACCTTTTCAAATAGAGAAAACATAATTTAATCTTTTGTTTGAGTGATTCATTTGCATAACATTATCATCTGGCTGTGTTGAAAAGCACTGAGAGGCTCTGAGGGCCTGGGGCTGTCTGCCCTGCAATAAACACTCCAGTAGCTAGACTAGCCTTGTGAGAGCTCATCTACCCTGCGCTTTCTTTCCAATTCACGCTGGGCAAGTATATTATTGCCACACTCTCTGGCAGCCCTGAAGAGCAAGGGAACCTACAAGCTTACCTGCAGCTAGTACACTTATTTCTGCAAACCTCCGCATGATGTTTGCAAGACCCACTTAACACGTATCAGGATCAAGCACTGTTTGACAATATTTCTCAATGACTAAGCTAAGCAAATTTGAGAATCTATCTATGGTCAGATCAGCTCAAAAATTCCTTCCAAAACATGTTTTCATGACAAACTAAACACACCACGAGAGAAATTACTATTTAAGACAACAGCCAGAAGCGGCCGGGCCTCTCAAACACTGCTGATGGAAGTGTACAACTGTACGGTGCTTCTGGAAAATGGATCTGGCAGGTTCATAAAAACTTAAATGGAACACTTAACTATGTGGCCCAGCAATTCCTAGGTTTTACCCAAAGTTAACAAAAACACATATCCAGAAAAGACTTATACAAGAATGTTCTTAACAGCTTCATTCAAAACAGCCAAAATGGTGCAACCCAAATGTCCACCCACCAGAAAAATGGACAACAAATTGTGGTAGATTCATACAAGGGAACACTGCACAGAAAAAAACATGGATAAATCTCAAAATCATTATGCTGAGTGGGGGGAAAAGCGGTATGATTCCAATAATATTAAAAAAACAGGCAAAACTAATCTACAGTGATAGAAATCAACACAAGAAGAAGTGGGGGTAGGGCAGAGATTGAGTAGAAAGGGCACAAGAGAATCTCCTGGGGTGACAGAAATATATGTCTCCATAGGGATGCGCACTATATGGGTATATTCATTTGTTAAAACTCATCAGACTGTATACTTAAGATCTGTTCATTTCTCTGTGTGTAAATTTAGGTCAACTTTTTAAAATGAAAAAATACATCAGCCAGGGAAGAAAAATCCATAAATTCAAAAATATACAATTTGCTTTATGTTTTTTTTATTATTTCAGAATATTACAGGGGTATAAACGTTTTAATTACATGATTTGCTTTTGTGTAATTTGAGTCAAAGTTATAAGTGTGTCATCGCCAAGGTAGTGTGCACTGTACCCGTTAGGTATAAATTTAACCATCCCCTTCTCCCCGCTCCCACCTACTTGGTTTCCATTTGAGTTTTACTAACATATGTGCACATGGGTATTGATTGATTAGTTCCAATTTAATAGTGGGTATATGTGGTGTTTGTTTTTACATTCTTGCGATACTTCGCTTAGAAGAACAGTCTCTAGTTCCATCCAGGCTGTTACAAAAGGTATTAGTTCACCATTTTTATGGCTGCATAGTACTCCATAGTATACATACACCATATTTTATTAATCCACTCATGTATCGATGGGCACTTGGGTTGAGTTTGCGTCTTTACAATTGTGAATTGTGCTGCAGTAAACATTTGAGTGCACGTGTCTTTTTGATAGAATGACTTTCTACCTTTGAGTAAATACCCAATAGTGGGATTGCCGGATCAAATGGTATGTCTACTTCTAGTTCTTTGAAGTATACAATTTGCTTTAATATATGGTAAGTTCACAGGATACAGAAAATGACTTCTTTGTAACACTCTTAGTGAAAACAAACATTGGATTCCGTGTTTTGTATTGTGCCTAGTACTCAGCTGATAATCAATGCTGAAATAATTACTACTAGTGTCCTATATTCGTTTTGTTGACCACCATACTGCTCTGATTTAGCTACTCATCCTTTCTCCTGCCAGAGTTGCTAACTAGATCCCCTGTCCATTTTAAGAAACTGTGCATGTGTGCCTAAACAACATAGATATACAAAGGGTCCTTTCAAACTTGAGGTTTTTAGAACAAAAAGGATCTAAAATCCTCTAATCTAATATCCTAGATTTTCTTTTTAAAAATTTTTTTAGAAATTGAGGTCTTCTTATGTTGCCCAGGCTGGTCTCAAACTCCTGGCCTCAAGTAACGCTCCCGCCTCAACCTCCCAAGTAGCTTGGATTACAGGCATGGGCCACCGTGCCCAGTTAATCCCCTAGATTTTCAAGGAAGAAACTGAGGCCTTCAAAGTTGTGATTACTCAAGGAAACAGCTGCTGAGAAATATAGCCTACAGTGTTCATCTCAATGCTTCTCCCATCAGATCATCCTGGGATAAATACCAACAGCTTCCAAGTGTATCTTAGTGAGCTACAAGGTATAGTGAAGCTATAAAAAAAAAAGAAAGAAATATCTTCCCACTGGGCTACCACCACCTCTGAATCCACATCTAGGAGGAAACTGACCTCCTGAAGCACTTAAGGGTAGTCTAATCCTAGATCAGCCCTCCCAGAGCCAAGATAAGCAGTACAATAGTACTAAAGGCATGTGCTTGTCATTCAACAAACCCCGCATTCGACCCACAACTGCAGCTCTGGGTCCCAAGAACAACTTTTGTGCTCTGAGGAATTCCAGTTTCAGTCCATCTGTCTGACTATAAAGGCATAGCTGTGTATCTCCAGGTGTGCACAGATATATGCTTATCTGTAGTATCTTTACAGCTGTGTATGCATACAATGCTTTGTTTATGTGAGGCAAGGCTGGACATGCTTATATTTCAGGATGTGTGGAGGGTGTGCAAACATGTTTCTAGATATAGCTCAGATGTTTATTTAAATCAGGTGGGCTGCCAGACAGTTGGGATCTGGAGAAGAACTCACATAACGTTTTTTTTAAAAATTAATAAACTGCCAATGTTTCAAAATTATGTGAAATTAGGATTTCACATAAAATCATAATTCCCAGCTGCTTTTCTTAACGCAAGACCCAGTAACACTGAATCCCTGCATTCCTGAGTCGCAATTAACTATCTGGAGCTGAGGAGCTGCTGTTCCCTGGACAGAGGAAATGCATTCTCCAGTCTGCCACAGACTCCTTCGCTGCACGCCACGGCATTGACACCAAGGTACCGCAAAGCCTGCTTGTAGTTTTTGACCCAGGGCAAATGCATTTATGTTTAATTCATTTATGTTTCCCTACCAGGCCCCTGAGTGTGCAGCCCCTTGATTTATTTCATAGATCTAATAGTAATGCTCTGTCTGGGCAGGATGGATTTCCCAACACTACTCAGGTTTTGCCTGCCTCTCTTACACGGTTCCATTTTGGAATGAGTCTCGGGAGACTCCGGCCTGTAACTTTCCCATTTCCCTGCCCTGTCAGCCTTGCCGGCTTGTCCTCAACACCCTTCAGAGCAGGCCAGCCAATCACACACGCCAGAAGAATCCCCACGCTACCCAATGGCAGCACAGGCTACCCTCAGGCCAACGAGAGACCACGGGACATAGATAAACTAATTAACATGCTAGAAAAATAAAGATTAAAAACCCAAGAGAACCTACTGCAACAAGACTTAGGAAAACATTTACGGAAAGGGTCTTGGTCAAGTGGCTGTGTGCTTACAGACCACCTTTGAGCCTTACCTGAACTTCCTCTGTGCGAGTAGAATCGTTTGCCAACAGAGGCTCTCCGGTGGGGGCTTGAATGGTGACAGACTTTTCTGAGGCTCTGACATCTTTATTACGAGGTGATTTGTGTCTCTCTCTAGTTCTCTCCCTGAAAAAAAAAAACCCAACCAGCTAGCATATTTATGTCATGTTAATTAATTCTTTGGGTTCATGGAGCTGTATTATAAATTTCATTTTGAATTTAGGAAATTACACACACACACACACAGCATCAATACCTACCCACCCCTCCTTCAAAGGGGTAATCTGATTTTTACTCCCTACTTAATTTTTTTTCCTGCCATTCCAAGACCCAAAACAAAGACTATCACTCTTTTCTCAGCAGTGATCTTACGTTTCCAAAGCCCAAAATTGTAATTTTAGAATTTCTGTAGCGAAGGCACATTTTATTGTAATATTTATTAACTTGATCTGGTTGTAATTTGCTTAAACCAATTTTCTAGGATTTTTTTTTTTTTTTTTACTGGGACAACACTGCAAAATATCTAACTTTTGGTCCGGCCAAAAAAACATGGGACACATTGTACACCTTACACCTTGGACAAGAGAAGAAAGGAAATTCTAAACCAGTACAGAGAATCATTCGCTTCTCATTCTTACAAATTCAAAACTAAAAGTCATCCCCATAGGTTCTAGCTGAACTTGAAGACACCCACAGAAACAAACAAACTAGGACAAAGGACACCAAGAAGTGTGAAGGCTGTGTGTGTGTGTGTGTGTGTGTGTGTGTGTGTGTGTGTGTGTGTGTGTGTGGGTGGGTGTTTTCAGGCCCTTTAAGGAAGCAAACTGCTTCATCATTTTACTCCCGAGGAACTTCCTGGGTGGTCTTCTAGGACAACTGTGAAAACACCCTGCTTTGGGTCAATCACGAAATCACAAAAGGAATCAATCCTTGTGGCCAAGCCCAGAGCTCACATCCCGGTCCATAACCACCTATGGAAACGGGCACCCCAGCCTCTGGCTACCAGCAGCAAATCAGGCAGCCCCCACCAAAGGAGCCTGCCCCTCAGTGGCAAAGGGTAAGTTCCCTTGGCCTCCTGTCCCCACCAGCCACCTTGATATCAGTCCTCCTTCCTACAGTCACCTGCACTCATCCCCACGGTCTCCCAGGCAGGACAGAAGCAGCATCGAGCATGCAGATTTGGAGACTAACAGATCTCGGCTCTGTCGGGACTAGATGCACGATCTTGCATAAGTTATTCAACCTCTGAAAACCTCAGTTTTCTTGTGTGAGAAGTGGGGACAACGATAACACCACATAATGTACCACAGTGCTCCATACAGGGGTGTGGAGTCAGTGCTAATAATACACCTTAGCTCTTATTATTGCTATTACTACTAGCCAAGGGCAAAGAATGGGGCGTTGACTTTGTGAATCACAGTAGTATACCTTGGAGAGAGATACAAATGGAACTAGTAACTCCCCTCCATATACACGTCTCCCATTAACCTGCTACTTACCTTTTAAAAAATGTAGATTTCTTGCTAAAACTTCTACTTTATCAATACCTCTCTGGCATAAGCATTGATTAATTCCTTCAAAGAGCCAGGAGGCTCCCATGGCCCCAGGGAATCTTTCAGTGCCAACAACTCTGTCCCTAGAGCATAATTTATAATTACAATCTATTGCTAGAGCAGACTCTAGAAAGAGACATGTTCTGGTCAACTCAGGTGTTTTAACAAGGCAGCTAGGGAAACCACCAAGTAAGCAGAGAATTTGGTGGTGTACCTAGAGATGCAGCTGATAACGCCAGTCATCCCACTCCAATTTATAGAGCACTCTGCTAAGTGTTTTACTATATTAATTGTATTCAATCCTAACGATAACCCTATGAGGCCGATATTATTGTCCCCATTTTACAGATGAGGAAATGAAGGCTCAGAGAATTTCAGTGACTTCCCAAAGTCGTAGTAGGTAGCAGAGGAGGCTCTGAATCCAGGTCTGTCGTCACCACCTCTATTCAAACCCACCATGGGGCAATGTTTTGAAGAGCAGTAGGAAGATTCTATAGCATAAATATTCCTAATGCTCATCCTCATACCCGACAAACTACTAGAGCTATGAAATATGCCTTTGAAGCCACTGCTGGGAGTCAGGATAGGACTGTGACCTTAGCACAAAGCTGTGCACCCAACACTCGGGGTTGCCAAAGACAATCACTTCAAAGGGCAACCACCGTGAGAAACAATAAACCATCTGGGAGAGATTTCCCATGTGGTTGGTCAGTCCTCAGAATGAGCATCGGGCTGTCTAGAGCTATTACTCCACCTGCCCCACCTTCAGCTAGATGAATGAGGCCCCCTCTCCCACCTTAATCCATTTCCACTTTCCCCAACCACTCGCACATTTATCACGCTCTGGGCCACCATCCAAGTCACATGCTCACCTAACCCATCTAGCTATTCACTAGTCCCACAGGTCAAATCCTGTAACAGCACAGATTCCATTGGAAATCAGAATTCTTTCACTGAGTGCCAATTCCTGGAGCCTGGACACCAGCAGGGCAGAAAGCAGGTGGGAAGCCATCCAGGGCTGCAAACAGCCTCTCTGTGGCAGCCAGGGCTCTAGACCACCAACCCTCCCAGCCTGCCTCTTAAAGTGCCCGAGCACCCAAATGCAAAACAACTGTCTAACAATCCCCCTGGTAACATCCGAGGTAAGCCAGATAGGAACCTATTATCTGATAACCCAAGGAAGGTTTCTCATCCTCCAGAGCCTGAAATCCTAAACCAGGGCTTCTTAAACTTAAAAAAGAATGCAGGAAAGCCACCCAGGGTATGAACTCAAGTGCACATTTGTTGGCCCCACCCTCAAAGAATATGTCTGGGAAGGAGACAACAGGAATCTACATTTCCCACCAGCACCCCAGGTGGTCTAGGAAACTTTCTCCAAGATTCTCCCACACAAATGCTCCTGGAGAAGAGGTTGCTGGAGTGACTGCTTGGAGCCTATGAGTAGGGTGCCCTGTATACAGCAGGGGCTCAATGATGAGTGCCGTGAGTGTAATGCTCACATGTACAATGTTACCATACGCAGTGCTTCTTTATCAAAATAGTATTAAGTGAATGAAGTTGGGAAGAAGGCTCAGGACAGCGTGCAGTGATGCCTGAGGGGTGCCCGGAGCCGAGAGCCTCCCGCCCACTGTCAAGTGAGAGGCAGATGTACAGCGGGTCCCATCAACCCAGCACTAGCACCGTGCCAGGCATGCGGCTGCTGCTCGTACTGCTCACCAAGGGAGCAAGACCTGTCAGACAGATTTTATTGAAAAAATTTCTTAGAAATCCCTGGTCCTAAATTACTACTCCAGGAAGATCTCTGAGCCAAGCCAGGCCTTCAGAGTGTCCTCCAACAAAAATACTGCTGCTCAGTGCTTTCCAGTCTGCAGAACCGCGAGTCTCAGCACGGCCACCTTAGTGCAATCCGTACCCAAACGCTCGTCCCTGTGCTCCAGGTGCTGTCACTGCAGGGAAAACCTGAGGCTGCTAGGTACCCTCCGAGAGAGGGTGCCCTGGTAATGACGACAATCAGCTCCTGGTGTCTCAGAGTACGGAAATGGGATGCCAGGGCAGTAAATGGCTACCAAAGCAAGGAAAGGGGTGTCATAAACACAGTACACTTGTGTGTTTTTCTCACTTTGCCCAAGGGGTCTGGATCACCTGTGTGCCTTTGCTAGACAGCTGCGTCAGCCACGGGAATCTTTCTTTGTGTCTCTATCTCCGAATCTGTCTCCGTGCAACATCTGCCGTGTGAGTACAGATAAGCACTGCTTATCTGTGTGCGTGTGAGGGCGGGGCGAGCGAGCGGCGGCACGCAGGAGGCCCGGGCATGTGTCTGCACTGCGAGCGTGCGTGCAAATGCGCCCATTTGGGCGAGTCTAGAGCTGAGCCCGTGGGGGCTGCTGCAGCCCCTTAGCTCCAGCCAGAATCCCTGTAATTCCCATACCATTCCCACATACAGTCAGCGTTTCCTGGGAAGATGATTTAGTCCTGTTTCTGTTGTTTGCCTATTTCTATTTGGGGAAAGCGGCCCCACCGGTTACTCCTCCCTTCCTCCTCTCCCACCACCCATGACCTGCCCTTTCCCTCCGCTGCCTGCCAGGGCCTGGCAGCTGCTTCCTCCCACCCAGACCGGGGTGAGGGGACTGGCGCAGGGCAGATGCCGCGCTCTAAAACAGCCTCGGAGCAGGGCCGCTGATCCCTCCACTGCCCAGGTGTCCTCTTTTTGTGCATTTCAGCAAACTAGTCTCATGAGGTACCTTTCACTTCCCTTTTCAAAAGTGGCGTTTCCCTTCCAAAGAAACAAGTTAGGCCCGAAACCTGCTGAGGGCACCTACTAACCTTGGAACTCCAGGCAAATAACACTGCCTCTCTGTGCCTTAATTTCAGCGCCTGTAAAATGGGGCCACCACCTCCCACCTTCCTAGGACTGCCATGAGGACAGGAGACAACAACTGTGAGGCCTCGCAGAGCTGCTCTATTTAAATCAGGGCACTCACGCTCTAGACCCACAGGTGAGACGAGGTCGGCGGGAGTCTGCCCCATTTTCCCAGCGAGTTAACTGGACACCCTCTGGAGAATGCAGGCATCATGAAATCAGGCCACTGACCTCTTTGTTAAAAAAGAGTCACTTGTCATTTGCTTGGAACTTGGCCAGTCCTCCAAGATGACCACGGTATCATCAGGCATATCGAGTTTGGTGCATTTCACTACTCCTCGCTGAGCTGGAGTTCTACTAAAGTGACCAAAAAGCAAGGTCCCCCTCCCCGCTTTCCTACTCTTCCATTCAAGTTCCCAACAAATCCCCGAGCAGAGCAGCCTTCACAGCGACACTCCAGGGAGCCCAGACCCTGGGCAGGGTGTAGGGCCTGCTCTCATGCCTGTGGAGGGTACTATTACCGCTAACTTTCCTTACATTCCGGCAAAGAACTCCACAGCATGTAATGTCTAGGGATGACAACCTTCCCCCCATAGTTGCTGTACCCTCCACGGCCTCCAGTCAGAGAATCCGTCACCCAAGAACCCACGACGCACACCTACAAATCTGCAAGGCTCACCCCCTCACTCAGAGCTGTCCCCAGAGGAGGCGTTCTGTAACATTCCTTGATTAACCGACTAAAAGTCTCAGCTCGTATTAACATTCGCCAAGCACTTTCCACATGGGTCCAGGAACAATGCACTAAGAGTTTTGCACGCTGCTTTAATTGAAAGTTAGAGTCTCTTATTGTTACCACAAGGGCATTGGAGTATCAGTGTCTGGGGGCCCAAGAGGCCTAAGGAAACAGCAGAGTGCAGCAGCGGGCCCCGAGGCGTGAACATCGGGACACGAGTACAGACACAGGAGGCCACGGATGTTCCCACACAGAACACCGCAAGCCACCCTCCTCTGTTCATCCCCAGGCACCAAGAGAACCCCGAATCCCTACTTCTGCCATGTGGTGTAGATGAGCGATGCCTGGCACACTGACAAGGGAACTGCTTTTTCCAGTTAAGCCCAAAGATTTGATATTTTAAACCAAATCTGATACGTTTCTGCTATTTTAAACCAAATCTGATAAGTTTACCCACTGGCTGAAATTTGTGATTAAATTTTTATCACAGAGGGTTTCTGACTTTCTCAGGCTCTGGGCTCTGCCCCTAACCCCTTCTGCTTCCCATCCTGGGCTCCAGGAACAAGCTCATCGACATCTTTTCCCAAAATTCTTATAAGAGCAATACATAAAAATTTAGAAAATAATGGAAGTTAAAAAGAAAACGCCACCCATAATCCTATAGTCAGAGACAGGCATGGTCAGTATGTTAATATTCATCTCATGACTGTATACATAACGATTATAACGTACAAAATTTTGAATGCTGTTTTTCATAACATGGTCTCATGAACACTTTCTCACGTTATCAAATAATCTTTGAAAACCTTTCATTTACCCCTCATTCCATTCATTCTTTAAAACTACAAAATACACACTGGTAAAAATCTGAATGAGTACAGAAAGATAACAGGCGAGCGTCCTCCCTTTGGTGACTGCTCCCCGCTTGGAGAAATACCCTCCCAGGCCTCTTTCTATGTGTGCGCATCCGCATGGGCTCGTGGGTAAATAAGTAAATTAGATGTGCCTATCTCATTACTGTTTTAAAAAACAAAATTCCATTCTGCCCTCAGCTGCTTATATGGGGAATGGCTCAGTCATTCAGGATTTTAGAAATACCTCTAAAATCACTGTTCCCAAGCCAGTGCAGAGCTGTGATCAAAGGTGGGCACTGGGCTGGGGCCAGTTGGTCCCTTGGAACATGGCGCTGAAATGCTAAGGCATTAATGCAGCCACTGGTTAGCGACCTACTCATGCTGTGTTGCCTGCTTTACACGCATAAGCTCATTTAAGCTTCTCAGCAGCCCTGTAAGGAGGGGACTGCTGTACCCATTTCACAGATGAGGAGCCCAGGTAAGTGGCAGTATCGCAATTGTACCAACTGCATTCCTAACTAGTACACCACCACTTATTTATTCACTGATTTCTTTATTCACTCACTCCTCTACTCAGCAAACATTCCACAGGTCAGTAACACAGCAGGCCCTAAGAAAATGCCATTGCAGACCTGTTCATTTCGCAGAGGAGGGAGAATTTGCCCCCATCACCCCGGACAGCACGTTCAAAACCAAGGCTTGTTTGCTTAAAGACCAGTCAAAGAGAAATAAGGCGCCCGGCCAAGCCAGTTCAGTCTATAAGCCTCAAGGCAAAGGCATAATGGACAATGTGTCAACAACTTTGGGGGAAAAGCAACAACAAATGAACACTTTTTTAAAACTTTCATTTACATTCTCGGTAAAACTTTGAGAGACCTGACATCTATGAGCAGTACTTAGAAATGAAAAAACATTTCCACTGCAGGGAGAAACTTTAATTTAAAATTAATTGTGAGAAATTAAGGTCATCGACTCTAATGGTGGCTATAAAATACAAATTGCTAGCGCAGTTACCCCCAAGCATGTTAAACACTCTTAAAAGCTCGGCTTCTCGCACGCCAATGGGCTGAACCTCCAGCCCCTGAGTCATTGTTTGAAAGGAGGCTAGAAATCCCCACCAACCTGCAGGTTTTCCCAAAAGTAAAAGCGGAATAAAGAACAGCTTACATACCCTTGTCTGTGGGATTTTTTGGAATGACTTGAGTAGTACGAGTATCCAGAATATGTCGATTCGGTATCCATAGCAACGGAGGGCTTGGCCTAATGGAGGAGCAGCTCCTGCTTCTCCTTAGAGGGAGAGAATTTCACCTGCTAGACTCATAAAACCTCCAGGAGTCTGGGAATCAGAGGAGGAGCCACACATCAACAGGAACAAATTCTGGGGAAAAGGGAGAAACAAAGGTGTCAATCTTCAAAGCCAACCTTAATGGGGCTGAAAGACAAATGACATAACCGCAGCCTCCAATCTGGGGTCTCTGCTATGGACAAGGGAGCGAGGTCAAGCATCTGAACTCACAGTGCTCCACTCACGCAGCAACGAGCTTCCTCAGGTGTCTGGGAGGCAGACAGGATAGGTGCTGAGCAAGCTGAGTCCCCGTCACAGCGGCAGGAACACCGGAGGTGGGAGAGACCTGGGCACTGGTCCATTTCCTGAGCACGCTCACCAGCTCTGGTTTGTAGGGAGCGGCTTCCCGCATCCACAGCCCCAGAAATGGTGCCCAGCCCCCGCTGCCCGTTCACTGGTTATCAAAACAATGCCCAGAGAAGTCGCTTTTAAGGGATTTGGTCATTATTTCCGAAAGTCAATCTTTAAAAATTCTCTGTCTCTTTAATCCAGGATCCAAGCTCCTGAGAATTTATCTTAGGAAGCTATTTTCTTTTTTAAAGAAAAATTATTATTACGTCATTGTCTGTAATAGTCAAAAGCTAGAAACAACCTAAACGCCAAAAAAACCGGAGGAATAGTTAAGGAAAACATGGTTCATCCACCCAAAGAAATATCACATAACTGTTTAAAATGATAATTATGAAGAAGGGAAGCTTTTATAATATAACGATAAATTTTAAAAGCGGGACACAGGATTGTTGATACCCAGCGAATCGACATTACAGTTATAATCATATAAAATTGCTTATGTAAGGACAAAGATTAAAAGGGGACACAGAAAATGAAAGCAGGTGATTTATTAGTTGCAGGCTCCTGGGTCTTTTCCCACATTTTCATTAGATATTGCTTTGCAATAAAGACAAATTGGAAACATTTCCAAGTACATTCCTGAGCTCCCACATGCTAATAAACCTTTACTTCTGGAAAACTGAGATCTGCAAGTTCTGTCTTTTCCTACACCCCTCGCCCCAGAGCTAGTCTCAGCCCAACACGGTCGTTCTCCCAGGGCCCCTGGAAGCAGAAACTGCAAACACAGCCAGTGAGATAAGTGTGAAGAAAAAACAAAAGAGCTGCAAATGCCATACCCTACCCCTACTGGGAGGAGGCCAAGTTTCCCTGACCCCAGCAACAAGTCTGGAGGGAATCAGGCCTCAGGGACATACCAACTCAGCCTCCAGAGCCTCAGATAAATACCAGTCAGGACGAGTTTGCCCTTACCGTTCATTCTGCCTGGGAGCGAGGCACATCCACTTCCTGGGCTAGCCTCCCTTGTCCTCCATGTCCTGACTCTTCATTTCACGTCTCCTCTGCCATCGAGAGCCCAAAGCTAGCCATGGGGAAGCCTGGGTTCTAGGCTGAGCTCAGCCACTCTCTAGTACAACCTGGGATAAGCCACTTTGCCTTCTTAAGCCTCAGTTTCCTCACTGATCTGAAAATATAAGCAGACACAGTATCTAAAGCCGGGTTCCAACCTCAGGATTTGCTCACTTATTACTTATGGGACCTCGGTCAAATTAAAGCTATTTGAACATGAATCTATAGAATGCAAATATCAGGGCTGCCGTGAAGGCTAAATGAGCTAACAACCATGAGGGCACCCAGCACGGGCTCCAGATGTTCTAGCTAAATGCAAGCTGGTGGAGTCGGCACTTCCCCTGCCACTTGTGAAAACCCCACGCTCTCCTTGTCTTTCTCAATAAGAGCTTAGAAAGCAGCAGAGCAGAGAGCTACTGGCTCACCTGTGGGTCACCTGCAGACAGACAGACCTGGGCTTCTCACCCCACCGCTTCCTAACTAGCTGTGCATTTAGGCAAGGTGGTTTCCCCTTGGGGCCTCAGAGGTTTCTTGCCCCGTAAATAGGAAACAAGGCAGTCTATCTCAGGGGTGGCTGGAGGTGACTATAAAGATCAAATGTGAAAATGAACACAGCAGAGATTTTTTAAAAAGTTAAGTTTTGCTCCTGGCTTTCCTAGAACACTTTAAAAGCCAGCTCATCTTTTTTACCCCTACTCTCTCTCCTACCATTGTCACTAGCAATCCCAATGAGCTTTCAGCACCTTAGAGCCTCACTTGCTTTCTGCTCTGAGCTTTGCTTTCTCGCCTGCTTCACACCTGGCAGACACCAACATTAGGAGGTGCGACCAAGATCTCCAGCCCTTCCTGAACTCAGACTCTTTCCCTGAAAGTCCCTTGCCCAGCTCTCTGCTGTTCCCCAGATTCTAATGCCTGGCTGCTTGGCCCAGAAAACTGACTGCCCTCTTCCAGGTTCATTAACCCTTCACAGGTCCTACACTTCTTTTGTGTTCCAACCCATAACTCTGATTCCCAGCTTCTTGCTACTTCTCGCTAAATGCTGGGGTATCCCAGAGGCAGCTGGCCCAAGCCCTGCAAAACCTGGGCCAATCCTACCTTGGTGCTTCCTAGCTGTGACATCGGGAGTCAGATGCTTGCCTCGCCCGGCTTCTATTTCCCACCCCTGTAAAAAGAGGTCCTTTAATATTATCTCTTCCTAGGGTTGTGGGGAGGGTTAAAGGAGACTCTGGAGGTAAAGTGTCTGGCATATGATAATCCAAGTTTCATTTCCTTCCACTTCTGCCAGAGGACGTCATTCTTCATCCCCATTAAAACCTCCAGCTATGCATTAAGGCAACTCCAGGCATGTCCCTCAAAGGAAACCATGGCTCCCCAGTGCCCTCTGGGGAAAGGCTTTACCTAACTCTACCAACCACCCTTGTCCCGGTTTCCCTCCCACAATTCCCGCGTGTACTTACCCAAGGGGTGGTCTGTATCTGCTGTCACTCCTTCCCTCCCGACTGTCACCCCAAACCCCATCCTCAACACTCCCCTGAAGCAACTCTAAGTTAGCCAGAGACTGTTGTGGCCAAATCCAAAGGTCACATCCTCGCTGTCCTCCTCCAGCCCTTCTCAACCCTACATTCATTCATCCACTTCCGTGGCTAATAGGCGGCTGTGAGAGGCCCCACTAAGCAGTGCGAGGGCACAGCAGTAACAAAGGCGTGCTGCCGGCCCTCACAGAGCTTCTCTTTGCAGCTCGTTGGCCCCCAATTTGACGGCATTTATGCCACTATTTCTCCAACACTCCCTCCCCTCTCCCCCACGAGGTCACCCTTGGCACTCAAACCTCTCCCGTTGTGCGTCTCCATCCATGGGTTTACTATGGCAAAAGCTCCTTGGAGACAGGAGCTACGGCTCCTGGACACTCTGAACATAACAGACACCCAACAAAATACCCACTGAAAGAATAAATTCCCAGTGCTCCCCTTGGGATTACCAACACCACCCACAGTTGCTCTCTAGTGTCCCGGCCCACTCTTTCCAATTTCCTCTGCCAAGGTGATACCACCACTATAACGATACTACGGACCTAACCCTGTGCACCTTCAGTGCTCTCTCCCCACTTCAGCTCACACATCCACTGTCACTAAATCCACCTGTCCTCGAGGATCCTCCCCTTCCTCCAGGCTCCATCAACACTGGGTAACCTATGATAAAGCCTCCAACTTTCCTCACTTAATCCACCCACAGGAAGTTTAGGCCCCTACTCTAAGTCATACTGTTTCTACCACACCTATCAACTCTTGTGCCACCCAAGATCTGATTGAGAATTAAGGAGAAGCCACAGGGTGGCTCATTTTAAAATTCACAGTAATTGCATTTTAAAAGAGGTCGAGCCAAGGTGAGAGCTTCAACAGACTCAACAGGAGAGTACATCCTGAAGCTTATCACTGCAATGATATATCTATGAGACAGTTTCCTTGCATACACAAGAAATTAACAGAACTCCTGATAAGGTCAGAAGGAATCCCTCATCAGAAAAGATAGTAAAGTAATGAAAAGGAATCAGGTTCCCTGGGTAGCAGACCCATAGGCTGTCGCACTGGCCTGAATGGGATGGAGTCATACAAAGGTGTGAATACGGATCCTAGAATCTGGAGCTGTCTCTCTCTCTCATGCTGACCCCTGATACGACCCACATTGTGTTTGGACCAGAATAGGCAGCAGCCTGAGCGACCTTTTAAACTACAATGCGGACGTCACTTCCCTGCTTAAAACCCTTCCATGGTGTTCCACTGCACTCTAAATAAAACACACAATCTTTCATTTGGCATGCAATGCCCTGCCCACCACTCCAGCTCCCTCCTCCTCCTCTAGTTCCAGGTCCTGTAACGCAGAGCCCACTATATCTGTTAGCATGATGCTTTTTTTTTTTTTTTTTTTATAAGAGACAGGATCTCACTATGTCACCCAGGCTGGAGTGCAATGGTGGGATCCTAGCTCACTGCAGCCTTGAACTCCTGGGCTCAAGCAATCCTCCTGCCTCCTGAGTAGCAGGGACTACAGGCCCACGCTACCACGCGCAGCTTGGTACCCACTCTTTATGTGCCCCGCTTTGCCAAATTCTTACTCGTCCCTCTCAATTTAAATAATGCTTCTTTCAAGAGGCCTTTCCTGATCCTTGAATCCAAATCAGGCCGTTCCCCACCACCCTGCACTCTTCCTTTCCATCACAACTTCCAATTATACATTTATCTGTGTGATTACTTATTGTCCTGGCTCCTGTGAGCTCCATGAGGGCAGAGAGCACCTTCATTGCTCTCTCCAGCTCCTAGAACACAGTGGGCAACCAATGTATGTCTGCTGAATGAAGGGTTTTGTGGCAGGCTCAGGACATGGAGGCCATAGATTCACTGTGGAAGAAACCTTAGAGATTATTTTAATCCTTGGTTTTATAGGTGAAAAAAAGATGCAGAGATTAGATAGAGCAGTGATGTCAGAACTATCAAGAATGAAGATGTACTATCGGCTCACTGGCAGACCCACTCGGGCAGAATTTATATTCCAGACACACTAAGTAAAAACTGGTGGCAGCATCTTTAAGCAGCCACCCAAGAGCATCCTGACCCACCTGTCACCCACCCCTTAAGAGCCACAGGCTCTGCTTGGGTGGAGGCTGGAGGCGAACACCAGGACAGGGCCAGCTCATCAAACCACATCACACGAAGGCAAGGAGAGCACCATGAAACAGGTGCACAGGGTACTTTTGTCTGAACGGCAGTATCTTAAATTCTGAAATTCCCAGGCAAAAGTGTCAGAAACAACCTCCTTCGCCACCCTTTATTAAGAGCAAAGTAAAGATCCGTGGCCTTGAATAGAACCTTCGCCTAAAGTCATGTTCACTCATATAAAGTATACCTGACTACTACTTAAAAGAAAAACACAGTGTTCAGAAAATCACATGAAGGAAATAATATGTTAATGACAGTGGTAAACATAAGCTAACCTTCACGAAAAGGAAATTATAAACACATCAACTGCTCTGCCTAGAGCTATTGAGTAATTAAGCTCTCAATAATTATCCTCTCCTTCAGAGGACAGCAAGTTACCTTGCAAGGAGTACAGAGACACACCGAATTTAAAGGACCATTCTACTCCCTCTGCAGTGGATGTATTTCCAAGGGAAAGAAGTTTCTTGTACGACTGTGTTTATATACACTGTACACATTACTCTGAATATTTAATTTTTACCATACATAGAATTCCAAAAGGTTTACTCCATTAATTATATTGTCTTGAAGCTAACATTTTTCTTAAGGTACCCATTTATTTTTAATTATGTGGCACTGAAGGGGAAAATGACAATTTAAATGATTTTGTTTAGAGTCAGCTCTTCTAGAGAGGAGTAGCAAACAGACTAGGTTCTGCAGTTAGACTATCAGCATTCATTCAAATCCAGGCTCCAGTATTATCAGTACTTGCTGTGTGTGATCTCAGAGCAAGTTAACTTCTCTGCCTCATTTTCCCTAGCTGCAACAACAGAATTCTATTTACTTATCTTCTAGGCCTGTGGCGGGTATTAAATAATTCATAAAAATCATTAGCAGCTGTCAACTAATGTTATTCAGACAACTGAAATTCCCTCAGTTAGAACACCTCCGCAATGACCATTATTAACTGCAGCTGAGTAATTCGGTGATTTCCATTCTGTTCCTTGCAGGCCTCCATTTACTGCCCCCAGGTTGGAAGCGAATGTCAGAGAGATCAGAGAAAATTGTGTGTGTTTTAGCGGGTTCATCTGGAGAGGCACAGGGAGTGCAGAAGTATGGCAAGGTCTATAAAACATTTTGTTGAACTTGTGGTCCCTAAAACATTACCCACCTCACCGATGTGAGGATCTGTAGGGTTCGTGGCATTTGTGACAAAGACAATGATTCTTTTATTATAACAAAACTCTTATAAATGAATCATTCTGTGTAATTATTTACAAGGAAAGAAAACTCAACTTCATTTTACCTGTTTGGCCAATGATTTCAACTCACTATGCCCGGCTCCAGGCATTAATTACCTCTGAAACACCACCAGCAGCTTGCTATAGATTTCTGAGGAGCTGTGAATGGTTAACATGTCTGTTGTGCTCTGATGTATATTTGTTTCCAAGTGACTCCCTTGTCCCCTGCCATATTTTTAAACTTCAGAAAAATAGATTTCACGAGTACTACCTCCTTTGTAAATCCAGTGGTGCTAGGTCCAACAACTGCTGTCCAGGCCACCGCTAGAGACAGACAGCAGCCAAACACACATGCACCCTTTCATCAAACTTCAGCAAGACCAAGACTGCTAACAGAAGCATGGTCCAGCCACAAGCCCACCTAATCTTATCCATCTTAAGGAAAACAGAATAGCATGATGCCCAAATCACACACCAAACCAGCTAGTTGACTTTATAGAGAGATAATGGTAATAATAGTCTTAACAGCTTATAGTTATCAAGTGTTCACTATGTGCCTGGCACTGTTTTAAGTATTTACATGTGAAGTCTCACTTAGTTCTCAGAACAAGCCCTTAAAAGAAATAAAATATTCATTTCATGTTACAGTTAAAGAAACTAAGCTCACACACTGGTAAGTGCCAGAGCTGGGGCTTGAACTTTGAGAGCCTAACTCCTGAACCTGTGCACTTTGCTATGGAAAATTTACAGCAATGTAGCAATTACCAGAATTGTATATTTACATAGAGAAGGACAGGCAACAATCATAAATTGTCCTAAACCACACAAAACCCCGCAGAGAATTTTGCAATTTCAATTCCTACTCACAGGTTTGGTGTCCCAAGCAATGTGGCGAGTGCAGGAGAAAAGAAATAAATCTGAAGTAGTTCTAACTCCCAAGGAGCTCACAGCCAACAGGTGGAAACCTCCAATTAAAACACAATGGGATAAGGGCCCATTCAATCTAAACAGCTGAAGTCTAGGATCCGTGTGTTGGGGGGAAGAAGGGGGGATACAGTCTTCACTCATCGTTTATTTATTGTTTGATAGACAAGGGTATCATGGGATTGTTGCTTGTGAAGGAAACTAAATTTCCTTTATGGTCCTATCCTGTTGCTGGATACATAAAATAATAAAAACGTACTGCTTGGCAAGCAGTCCTTACAAATAAACAGGCCAGTCTCAAAATTCTCGCGTTTTTACACTGCCAACATTGTTAACAGTGAAATTTCACACCAAGTATTCGCACTAATTAAATTGAGAGACACCGGCGTTTGGTGACGCTTAATACACATACACAGGTGAAGTGTGTTACTTCTTTGAACTGTAGGAACAAACAATTTCCTCCCACAAATCAAAGCCCCAAATATATCACATTGATTTAATTCAACTCTAAAAACTGTATAATTAGTGGTTACATAAAATAGCTAATTACGTCTCCCTGGATTCAGACAGTTTCTGCCATCTCCCTTACAGAGCCGAGGAGCTGTGTAATCAGACAACCCACCCGCTGGAAGGAGAATGCTAATTAGCACTGTTGATTGGTGACACAAGTTATAATATTTTTCAGCAACCCTGTAAAATTTATAAACGTGTCAGGGAAAATGCCAGATTCCTTACAGCTTGCTAGCTTTTGGAGTGAGTGTCTAAGAATACATCCATTTCCAACAAAAGCTTGGTCAAAAGAGTTTTAACAAATGCACGTGCCAGCCCACACACTCATCATCATAAAGCGTTCCAACACCCCCTAACGAGCATCTAAGCGGGCTCACAGCACCTTCCCGGCGTAGGCTTTAGACCTGGTAGACCTTGTCTGGAGATGAGAAAGCCCAGCCACAGATTTCTGGACTCTTGAGTCTCATCAGCTCATCACCAAGCAGCCAGGCCACGCTCCGCCCCGCTCCTGCCTCCACCGCAGACGCGTTTGAATTTTTATAAAGCCTCACACTTCTCCGGGCGCGATGCTGGGGGCAGTTCAAAGGCTGCGGGAGGAAACGAGGTCCTGCCGGTGGCGAAGGCTGCCCCAGCGCGGTGAGATTTCCTCAAGCAGGGACACCCCAGGCGGAGACTGGCAGGACGCCTCTGCTCCTCCCCGGCGTTTTTGAAAGTAAACTCCTACCTGCCTGTTGCGCTCTCCGAGGCGCAACCGGACTCGCCCCCCCGGGCCCGGCTCAATCTGCAAGCGAGGTGTGAACACAGGCCAGCTCTGTCCCAGAGCCTGGCGAAGGGCCAGGCGGTCCCCGGGCGCGGGCGGTGACCCGGGTCAAGCCCCGCGCAGAGATGGAAACCGCGGTGCGCGCCCGGCCCCCGCCCCGCACGGCCGATGCGGCCGCCGGTGCCTCCACCCACGCTCGGCCGCTCCCGGCAGGCACACGCGAGGGGCGCGCCCCCAGGCCAGCCGGGGGAGAGGGGGGCGTCCGAGGGGTGGGCAGGGGACCCTGGGACCCGAGGGAGCGCGGGGTGCGGCGGCGGCGAGCGCAGGGCCAGGGCAGGAGGGGCGCGCCGCGCAGGCACGGGAGCGGAGGGGGTCCCGGGAAGCACGGCCCGCAGCGGTCCGCAGGAGGAGAGGGGGTCCAGCCAGAGGCTGGAGGCCGACCAGCCGGGACCTAAGTCCGGCAGCGGGAGTGCGGGCGGAGGGCGCAAGGGCACGGGGCCCGGGCTGGGGCGTCTCCCCGCCGGAGGTCTGCCCGGGCCGCCGCCGCGCCGCGCTCGGCCTCTCGCGGGACTCACCTCCGCGCCGGCCGTGCGGGCTCCGCGGCCGCGGTCTCGGCTCCCAGCCGCCCCGGCTCTGCGGCCTGCGCCGGGCTCCTGCAGAGACAGAGCCGCGCCGCCGCTGCACTGCTGCTTTCCGCTTCCTGTCCCGGCGCCGCCCCGCAGCCCGAGCCCAGCCCCGCGAGCCCGGCGCGGCCGCGAGCCAAGAGCAGCGAGCGCGGCCGCCCGCCGCGGGCCCGGCCCACCTGCGGCGGAGGGCGGGGCCCGGGCGGCGCCCCCTGCCGCCGGTGCCCTCCCTTCCCCCACATGCGGGGACGGGAGCAGAGGCGCGCGCGGGTGCACACAGGGGCCTGGGAATGACCCTCCAACACACACACACATTCACTTTTATGTGGACACGCACAGTCCAGTGCCCACCCTTCTGGCAGACACACATACACATACCATAAACGCACGACCCAGGATTGACACCCAGCCTCAGCGCCCCAACATACTTGCGATCTCAAGTTCACATATGTACATGCACACACACATACAATCATGCACAAAATCCAAGCCCATGTATGCTCACCAGAGCCCCCACCCCCATTTTCATACGGCTCAGGGACTAACTCTCCAACCTTCCTACACACATACACACATTCCAAGAACTGACCTAGAGATAGTCATATGCACGCACGCCTCAGCCCATAAACACACACCTAAACTCACATGTAGCCCAGGAGCTGACCCAACAAAAAATAACTACACACACACACACACACACAACCACCACACCTTACAGGCCACCCCTGCTAGCCTCTCCTTCCTCCTCCCCTAAAGGAGCAGGCACTACCTCTAGCCCCAGTCTCCTAGAAACTGCTGGAAGAGCACTTCTCTGCAGGTGGGGAGTGGAAAGTTTGGTGCTGATTCCACCAGGTCTGCCTCCCTCTGTGGGCCTTTGTTTCCCTGGCTGAAAAGTAGTGGGCATGCTACTTGCAGCATTGTGGTGAGGATGATAGTAAGTGGCTCATGCCCGGTAGGCACTGAACAGCTGGCAAATACTTTCATGAATATTTGCTCTCTTCTTACTTAGTAGCCTTGTGTTGGTAGGATTAGGGACCTGTGCTAAACTAGCTGGGACCCGAATGTGTTTAGGGACGGAATTTTTGAGTGGAGTCTTGTGTTGGTAGGATTAGGGATCTGTGCTAAACTAGCTGGGACCCAAATGTGTTTAGGGACAGAATTTTTGAGTGGAGCAGTGTTTAGGGACGGAATTAATGAAGTGCTGAATTTGTAAGGGTTGGCTGCAGGAGCATTGTGGGCAATGGAGTGGGAAACATGCCCACCCTGAACTAGCCTTAGTCAGGGAACTTCAGCTCCAAGAAGCCCTCAGTCCCCCTGACCACCTCTTCCTCATCCCCTCTATTTCCAGTTTGCTCCCCCACATATCACACATCCTTGAGAGGACGTCCATATGTTCAGTGGAGCTGATTTTCACCACTTCCAGCCACCAGGCTCTGCTGCCCCCTCAGTGGCCCAGACCATCTGCCCCCCACCCCCAGCCTCTCAGTGGGTTCCAGAAGGCAGATGCTGCTGACCCAGGCAGGCTAGCAGTCTGTCTACCCAAATCAGCCCTTAGGTGCAGAAGTGCAGAGCTTTATAAAAATGCGTCTCTCTTGTCTTTAAAATGTTGAACCTCCAAAGTTCAAACAGGCCAGGGATTTCCAGTTCTAGGTCTGATGTTCCTGAATAGCCCCAATGTAATATACAGATCCTCAATGAGTTTTCATAGAAAGTAATTCTGATTCACTTTAGGTTATTAGGTCTAGCTGCCTTACCATACGATGCTTTTGTGGCAAAGAGTAGTCCAAAATAAACTATTTTAAAATAAAATTCACCTACAAATGCCATTTGCTGTTCATTTTTATCCAACAATCTTAAGTCTTCAAGTTGGGAAGGTAAGCATTGGAAAACTTCTTAGGACCTGGGTGGTGGTTTGTGTAAGCTGGAGGGCTGCCCTGGCTCCTGTTGCCTGTCACCAAGTGGTTCAGCCTCATTTGCTTTTTGCCTAAAGTTGAGTCCTCCAGCTCAGCCTTAGTAATAAAGGTAATATTGTGGGCACCATCTGCCCTTCCATTGTTTCATGAATCCATTTGTTCCAAAGTCAATTTGGGAACTGGAATACTATGTATTGGGTGTTCTCAAGACTATGCATTCCAAAAATGTGTGCACGCAAACAGTGTTATTCTCACAGCTTTCCCAAATCCTGGAGTGCTACTGTGGTGTTATGTCTATGTTTTGGTTTTCAGCCTTGGTGGTTCCTGGCTCACAGCTCCTGTAAGCCCTGTTATTTCCTAAGTGACTAGAGCAATGAGGATATCTTTCGTTAGTGTTTGGCCTTTTGTCCTTGGTTCCCCAAGCAGCTGTGGAAACAGCTTCAGAGAGATAAAGGTGAAAGACAGTCTTTTGTTACTTATTATAAACCCTTTTCAACCACACCTGAGCTTATGTTAATGAGGCGAATTTTGGAAAGTCCCTAGGTAACCCTTGAGAGGGGCCTGGTTGTCAGGGGTTGCTCAGAGGGTTGGAGCATTCAGCCCGCAGTATTTACACATTATTGAGGAGGTAACATGCAAATAACCAATACAAAGTAAGAAGGTGAGCATAAGAATTCAGAGTGCTATGGGAATTCAAATAGGAGAAGTTTCTGGTTGGGAGACCTAGGAAAGGCCTCATAGCACAGGTGGTATTTGAGTCGGGTCTTGGCAGACAGGGAAAATTTTAGTGGGTAGCTGAGAAGAAAAAACAAACTCAGTTTCTTCCTGCTATACTCACAGCATGGACCGCTTCTGTGACCAAACGTGTGGGAGTGTTTCCCCATACGCCAAGCTAGCGACCAATTTTGTGGTAGACGCCAGCTGGGAGGGGAGAGTAGCTGAATAGTTAAGGTGATCACCAGTGGCCAGTGATTTAACCAATCCTGCCTGCACAGTGAAGCTTCCATAAAAATCCAAAAGGACTGGGTTCAGGAGCTTCCAGATAGCCTGACACATTGAGGCTTCGAGGAAGGTGAAAAAGAACACATCTATGTGCCAGGAGGGTGGTGCACCCCAACTCCGTGGAGATGGAACCCCTCCAGACCTCGCCCTATGTATCTCTTCGTCTGGCTGTTTATTTGTATCCTTTAAAATATCCTTTATGATAAACTAGTAAATATAAATGTTTCCTTGACTTCTATGGGCCTCTCCAGCAAATTAATCGAACATGACAAGAGAGGGTTGTGGGAACCAGTCGGTCAGAAGTTCTGGACGTCTGGACTTGCAGCTGGCATCTGAAGTGGCGTTAGTCTTGAGGACCGAGCCTTCAACCTGTAAGACGTGATGCTATATAGGTAGGTAGTGTCAGATTTGATTTGAATCAGAAGACACCCAAGTGGCGTCTGCTGCAGAATGAATGACTATAAAATTGCCCCTGGGAAGTTGACAACCTAACCAGTGAACATCTAATTGAAAAATTGTGATATATGCACATAAAGGCAGTTAACAAAAAATAATACATAAAATGCTAAATGCACTAAGGGCACACTTTTTAAAGGAGTTACTTAACCAACCACAAGAATTATGGCTATTCCCCCCCAAGAAAGGTTAAGTAA
Organism: Lepilemur ruficaudatus; assembly: GCA_963574885.1. NCBI lineage: Eukaryota > Metazoa > Chordata > Mammalia > Primates > Lepilemuridae > Lepilemur > Lepilemur ruficaudatus. The sequence continues at coordinate 15,172 of CAUYRT010077810.1, read as the reverse complement.
GAAAGGCCTCTGATGCACAAAATAGGTTGTGCAAAGTTTATGCTTTAGGGTGGAGACTATGAATAAGAGAATCCCTAGTGCCTCACTTAGATACTGTTTACCCCTAATTTACAAACAATTCTAATTAACTTCGTTGTCTGATTCCTAAACCCACTATAGATTAGAAAAATATTAAAAGAGATTCAGAAGGTGACCAAGGGAGTCACTGTGAGGACTGTTTAATTCCAAAGCACATGCCCCTTCTTTTGGCCAGCTGCTCCTCTGGCACACTGCACGTCACAGGAAAATAGCTCGGGATGCACAGAGCCTTGGTTGTAAAAGGCTAGATGGCTGTTCTGTGCACAGTACTCTAAGAAGATGAGAAGGTATGAAATAAATGTTAGAAATATTTCCATCCAAAGTGTTTGTAATGTTAAAAAGTGCTAATTCTTCAGAGGGCCATTTTCTGTAAAATCTACCGGTTTAATATTGACATATGTCCATTGGTTAATAATGCCAGTGATGACGTGCTGTAATATGGGTCATTAATGCCCTAAAAGAGCTGCACAAGCCTAGATGGTCAGGGAAAGTTTCCAAAGGGAGGGTCGATTTGTCCTCACCTTGGGGAAAGAGAAATGGAGTAGGCATAGGTGGGGACAGTGGCTGGGAGGGTGACTGGCCTATCCCATGTACTTGTTATGTCCGTGTTGAATAAATGGGTCAGTAGTATTTCTATCTGGAGAATGGGCAAACCTCAGTTATCTACTCAAGGGCAGGGAACAGGGCAGCCAGGCTCGAGAGGAGGGCTGATGTTGAGACAGAGGATTCAACATTGAGTGGCTAGGATTAGGAGGTAGAGAACCTAGAATCTAACACTAATGTCTGAGGTTTTTTTTCTTAAGAGGACATGCTCAGACACTACAGGTAAGCCTGAAATGTCCTTTCCAAGGGTTTTTTTTTTTATTTTTAAATTTAATTTAATTTTTTAGAGACAGGGTCTGACTTTGTTGTCCAGGCTGGACTCCTCCCACCTCAGCTGGGACTACAGAGAAGGCCAGCTCAGCCTGCAGAAAGGGCCTGGCTTCGCCTGGCTGTGACTCCCGGACCAGATGGAAAAGGTTGAGTACTTGGCAGGTAAAGAAGGAGGGAGCGTGCTGGACAAAGGCACAGGCGTGTGACAGGGTAGGTCCAGGAAGTCAGGAAGGCGCATCTGTGGTGGCATCTGTGGTGGCCTGCAGTGCTGATGAGCCGGCTGGTGGCAGGAGACCACCCAGGCAGCTGCTGTGGAGCTGCAGGTCTGGAGGAATGAGGTTCTGAGTGAGACGGTGTTATGGGGGAAGGAAAGGCAGGCCCAGAGTGTTGAAGCAGGACAGCTCTTCAGGGCACCTGTTGGCAGTTTGGCATGGGGCAGTCCGAGGGGGGGGAGTGGACTGGGATGGATGGGAGGGGGTGGGCATGGGCCAGAGCTCAGAGGGCCCTACTGGAAGGCTGAGAAGTTTGGATTTTGTTTGACAGACAATGGGGAGCCATTGAAGGGTTTTTATGGAGAGGAACAAGAAGAGCAGACCTTGACTGCAGTGTGGAGAGTGGCCTGGTGACAGCGCAGAGTGAAAGCAGGGAGACATAGGAAGGCCGCAGTGATGAACAGGCCTGAGTTAATGCAGGCGTTGCAGGCCAACCTCAGTCACAAATGGGGAACCAGGAGGAGGAGGAAGTTCAAGGAGAAAAGGTAAGTTCAGTTCTAGGCATGATGAGTGTAAGTTGCCTGTAGGACATGCAGGTGCACAGAATAATGGCTCACATTACTGAACATTTATTACGTGTCAGGCACTGAGCTAGGTATCCTACATGTCTTATTTGTTCTTCACTACAACCTATGATTTAGGTATTACGTCATCTACATTTTACAGAAAAGGAAACTCGGGCACAGAAAGGTTGAATAACTTGACTAAGATCACACAGCTGCTAACTGGCGGGGGCCTAGCTTTGATCCCAGCTTGACTGACCACAGATTCTTCCTTTTTAATCCATAAGTGATACTGTTTTTTGGCAGTGTGGGTTTAGAACTCAAAAGAGGAGAGGCTAACGATAGTGAAGGTAGTTGTCAGAGATTCCGTGTAGCTGGCGATGCAGTAGAGGAAAGAACAAGAGGTGAGTAGAGAAATACAGACGGTGTGAAACGGAGCTAAGACAGGGACATGCGGAGGTGAGGCAGTGCCATGACTTTGTTTTGCCGCGGGGAACTCTTAAACCTTTTTATAGACAAGGAAAAGTAACCAGAGAGAAGTTCAAAATTTAAGAAAGAAGGGATAATTTAGGGGACAAGGATGGTGTGTTCGAGAGCACAGGCGACAGGACTAGCCTTGTACAGGTGCAGACAGGTGAGACTACCAGGTCAGTGCAGGAGGTCAAGGGTGTCCCAGTATTCTCCATGAAGTAGGAGGCAGGAAGCTCTGGCAGGACCAGGGAGCCCAGGATATGGTGTCAGCTGAGCAGAGATGTATCTGATGGCTTCTCAGGGCCCTTTGAGACTCTAATTGCCACTGGCATAGAAACCACAGAAACATGCACATTCCCCAAATTTTTATAAACAATTCGAATTGGGCCTACAGACCCTGAGGCCCTTCCAGGGTTCCCATAGTATAATACTCTCCAAAGTCTCTTCTATGTCTAGTGATTTTTATCTATGATGAATGGGGTTTGAGTTGAGGGTAGGATGTTCAGGCAGAAACTTGAAAAAGCAGTTGCAATGGTGGGATTTCCTCTTAAACAGCTTTGCCTGGGCTCGGGGATGTAGTCTGTGGACAGGAAACAAGCGTGCTCTGTATACAGTCACTGGGCCCCTGGGAGCCTAAACAAGCTGTCATGGTCTGTGGACCAAGTGCACTCACTCCCCAGCTGGCCCAGTCACTGGTGTCCCACCAGGCCGCTCTGCAGGCCCCAGCAGGCAGACCCAGTCCCAGGCCCAGCCACTAGCATTACCTTAGGGGCTGGGAGCGGGGAGCCCAGTGTCAGGTAGATATCAGATCTCAGAAGCAGGATCCTGCCAAGCCTTCAGGCAGCCCCTGAGCCTCGGCAGCCTTGTTGTCACTGAAAAGGATAGGAGCCCAGCCAGGGGCAGAGAGCCTGATGAAGACACCAGCCAGTGCACAGGGCCTGGGGCTGCTGGGTGTTCCCCAAATGATTACCCTTGCCTGAGCAGTGCAGAGGATCACACTCAGGGCCAACCATAGGCAGAGCTGGACAAGGCTAATAATACCTTCTGGGACCTGGAAGTTTCTTCTTTAATGTTGCTTTTTAATCTGTGACATCATCATCAGTAATTCATTAACTATTTATGAGAAACACTTGAATAACACACCACATACAGTGTTAAGCTAATTATTTGGACTAACACCAGGTGGCATTATTTCCCCAGGGTGAACCAGCCTCTGGAGCTGCTGAGCTCAGACTCCTGGCTGTGGAGGAGGCGCAGGCGTGGAAGGAAGGCCTTGGCTTCTGGCCCACAGCAGATCCACCCTCCCTCTTGAGTCATAAATGGTCTCTGTGGGAGCTGCCGAGGGGAGGGCCAAGTCCGGGCATAGTAGGATGACACTGTTAACCCTTCTTAGCAACCAGCGTTTGTATTTATCATGCCTTTTTATTTTCTATATTTCTGATGCTTTGATAGTTGGGGCTGTGCTGACCCTGGAGGGCCAGCCCCTCCTAGTGGCTAGGGCTAGCTAATTCCCAGAGATAGTAAAGGCTTGCCCATGAACACACTTTTCACGCACAAACTAACCAATCCAGAGCCTATACCCCCGCCACCCCCTTTATCAGGTTCTTTTGGGACTTGTATCCTGGGCCACTATCTCCCTGCCCAAAACACTCCAGGGCCACATAGCAGGCAAGTAGAGTCAGCCCCCACATCTCATCTCAGAGCCTGCTGATATTATTCACACTAGCCAATCCTAAGCCTGCTAACCCTGCCTGGCCTGATTCTTCCCACTGCAACCACAGTAAAGGCTCTCGCCTGTGTTTTCCATCTGCTCTCTGCCTCCTGGCCGACTCTGGCCATGGCATGGCGTGCCCCCTCCTCTTGGGAACCATGAGTAGCAAACTACCTCTTCAGTGGCAGTTGTCTCCTGACCTGTTGGCCTCACCATACCTGAATATAATAAAACCTACATTTTAAAACAGGGTTTGTATTGAATCTCTGCTGATTTGTGAACTTTATAAATGGACAGATAGAAACAGTATTTATTGTGTTCTTACAACGTATCAGTCATTACAATAGCCATCTTTTATCTGCTATCTTATTTAATGGCATTTTCCTGATAACAACCTAAAGTAGAGGTTTTATAAAAATTCGAGTAGGTTAAATAACTTTCCCTAGGTCACAAGACCGAGGCTAACCTCAGGTCTTCTGGTTCCCGGCACAGAACATTCCTACTACACTAGTTGTAGATAACTAAGACAGATTTCTTTTTCTTTCTTTTTTTTTTTTTAAGACAGGGGGTTCTCACTATGTTGCCCTGGCTGGACTTGAACTCCTAGGCTCAAGCAGTCCTCCTACCTCTGTCTCTCGAGTAGCTAGGACTATAGGCACACACTATTGCACCTGGCAGATTTCTTTTTGTTGTTTCTTTATTCCCTCTTTCTTCCCTGATTAATGATCACTGCTCACCCCCCCCCACTTTTCTTTCTACCATTCTCTTTCTTAAAAAGAAAGTTCCTTTGCAATGTCATTTGTCAGTCCCCACTTCCACTGTGCCCCAGGTGAAAATCTAAAAGACAAAAAATTAAAAATTAAAGAATATAACAAAATTCCTTTTTTTAATTATAAAAGGCTTTAAGTTCTAAACTTATAATTATTTTTACATTTTAAGTTCAATAATAAAGTCTTCAAATATGTACTTGGTTTTAAATATTTTTTTAAAACACCAGGACCAGGACCGAGTAACAGGGCCAGATTTACTCTCCCCCCTGAAATTACTATAAATTAGGATAAAATACATGAAACAACAGGATTCAAGAAATTGGACCTCAGGCAATAGAAGACAATGATCACTGAGAGGCAGGAAACAAATTAGGTTGTCCCTGAATTGTCCTAGCTTGCTGCCTAGAGAGAGTTTCAGATTGTGGTGCAGGGAGAGGGAGCCCAACAGAGACTCCTGGTCCCCCTGCTTTGAAGAGGGAAGCCAAGGACTCCAGGGAGGCCAAGGAGACCAGAGTTTGCAGCACAGAGTAGCAGAGATGAGAGAGCTACAGAGAAAGAGAACTCTAGAATCTACGGAGGATCCCTCAAGTATTCAGTTGAGTACTGTTCCGTGCAGGTGTGTGAGAAAAGAATCCCTTGGATGGATAAGATGGGACAATACCTAGAACTCATGCAGCAATGTAAATAGTCCCTGTTACAACCAGCCAGGCCGGAAAACCTCACAGACCGTGGAGCATTGGGTAGTGCAATCAGAAAGCTACTCCCTCAGTAGTGGGGCAAAAAAAGCCCTATATGAAGTGTTGCTCTGGTTGTGCCAAAAAATGCTGAGAAGCAAAACCTGGAAGTGTCAAACTGTTTCCAAATACTTTGTATTCCAGAACAAAGTTCAAGAATGTTTATGGAATATGTAAATATCCATCCTCCAACAAAGTAAATGCACAATGACAAAGATCCTATTAAAAAATCACCAAACATATAAAGAATCAGGAGACTATGTATGACCCATAATGAGGAGGAAAATTTATACCAATTGAAACTCAACAGAACTGACAGATGATGCGGTAGTAGAAAAAGACATTAAAAGAGTCATTTTATTGTTATTTCATATATTCAGAAAGCTAGGAGAAAGATTAAACATGAAGAGTCAGAGAGCTGAAAGATACAAAACAAATCCAAGAGCACGGTAATGGATTTATTGTGGTGGGCGGGAGTGGGCTTCTCTGTGGTCCTCATCCTGTACCCATGCCAGAGTAAATTGCAGCCTTGAACTATTGCCCAGCTGCCTTACCTGTAGGCTGTGAGCACTGAAGGAGATTGCACAGTGGGGAAAAAAATTCCAAGTTGAGCTTCTGGAGATGAAAATTACAATTTCTGAAATAGGAATTATAATTGATAGGATTAACAAAAGACAAGACATTATAGAAGAAAAAATTAGTAAACTTGAAGACATAGCAATAAAAACTGTCCAAAATGAAACATAAAGAGAAAAAATAATTAAACAGTGAGTCAATCAAGTCATGAGCAATTTCAAGCGGTATAATATACATGTACTAGGGGTTCCCCAAGAGGATAGAAAAAAAATAAATGAAGACATAATGGCGTTAATTTTCCAAATACGATGAAAACGCTAAACTCTCAGATTCAAGAAGTTCAGTGAGTTCCAGGCACGATAAACATGAAGAAAACAACATCAAGATTCATCAAAATAAAATTGCTCAAAACCAGTGACAAAGAGAAAAGCACCCAACAAGGGGGAAAAAAAAGACACATTATATACAGAGGAACTAAGATAAGAACAATAGCAAATTTACCATCAGAAACAATGCAAGCATGAAGACAATGGAGTAACATCTTTAAAGTACTGAAGGAAAAAAATGTTAGCATAGAATCTATATAATATACGTCTGTAGTGAAAATTTCTCACCCGTGCTCTTTCCTGCCTGTGTGGCCTTCTCTGAGATGTTCCCTCAGTGAAGTTACTCTATTCTGCACCTACAAGGCTGCCTTCTCTTGACAATTCTGCCCGTCCAAAGCTGAGAAGAGGAGATAAAAAGCTCTGTGTGTGTCCAAGGGAGCAAGCAACTGTGTGCATGTGTGCATCATGTGTGTGAAATGAACGGGTGTGGGGTGAGTGGCAGGAGGAGAGTGCTCAGCAAAGGTGTGACGCAGCTCAGAGGGGAGGGGAGGAATTGCTGATACCATCACAATTTTAGAGCAGCCCTGGAGAAATGCGTCTCACCTGTCAGTGCTAATGTTTCAGGTGAGACGCAAGTGCCTACTATAAGTGAGACAGAATTAGCATAGAGGGTAACAATGACAGCAGTGTTGGGATGACACTTTGCAGAGCACTTGCCCAGGTGTCTGCTTTGGGGCCTTATAACTACCCCATGAAGGGGGCCAGGCAAGGCTGGGCTCAAAGGAGTATCCTGTCTTGCCCAGGTCACCCAGTGAGTACACCGTGGAGAAGAGTTTGAATCCAGGTGTTCGGAATACAGATTGAGTACTGTCATTACCCAGGTCGCCTCTGAAGTACAGGAGAGGGAATCTCCCCCAGGGTGACGGTATGAAAGAGGCCTATTAAGGCACCCCACGTGGCAGATGGAGCGAGCAGAGAAGCCGTGGAGGCACCTATGGGATACAGCTTGAGGGTTTGGGGAAAGGGTAATGCCACAGTGTATGAAATTCCACCGTTAGGGATTCAACACCACCAAGTTCTCCATACTGTGTCTTAAGATGCAGGTCTTAAGAGTAGCACGTTTGATTCCTTTGGCTTGGTTTTATGTTAGAATAAATATTAGAATCAGCTGGAATTGAGTTCGAATCCTGACTCTACCAATGATCACAATGAGCTCTGTGAACCTTGTGTTTGTAGTTTTGAACCCTTCTGAGCACTCATGCATTTCCTCATCAGAAAAATCCCACCGGTTTGTCACGAGGATGAAACGAGATAATGAGCATAAAATGCCCCTCACAGTGTCTGCCCCAGAATCACTCACCGGTCCATTTATTCACCAAATATTTATTGAGCAGCTGCTAAGTACCAGGTGCTGTTCTGCCTGCTTGGAATTCAGCAATGAACAAAACAAATTTCCCACCAGCATGGAGTTCATGTTCTAGAGCAGGGGGATAGACAATACATAAATAAATAAATAAATAAATAAATAAATAAATAACTATAAAATACGTCTGATGGTAAGAACTTTGGAGAACAATCAAGTTAGGGGAAAGGGAGCCTGGGGGAGATGGGCCACTATTACAATCTTATATAAGGTGGCCAAGAAGACCCCTTCCACGAGGTGACGTTTGACCAGGGCCCGAAGGGAGCAAGGGGGTGAGTGTCCGAGCCCCGGGGAGCAAGAGCTGGCCGGATAGGGAAGAGGAGACGTGGAGGCCTTGAGTCTGCAGCATGCTTGGCACGTGTGAGGAGCAGCCCGAAGGCCAGGGCAGCTGGAGCAGAGTGGGGAAGTGGAGAGTCGGGGATGGGGGGAGACCAGGCAGGCGCTGAGGGTGGGAGGCAGCCTGGCTTATGTCACGTGTCCTATAGGACTCGTGGTCCAGCTGTTAGCCGACGTGGGAGCCGTAGGCACGTTATGAGGGAGCAGTGGCATGGTCCTCCCTCCCCCCTGGGTACTGTGTGGAGTATAGACGGCAGGCACGGGGGACGTGTGGAAGCAGAGAAGCCGTTTGGAAGTGACTGCAGTACAAGCAAACAACGGCTGTGACCTTGGTTGTAACACTGGATTCTGGACAGAGGTTGGAGCCGACAGGATGTGCTGATGGACAGAATACGGCATGAGAGAGAAAGAACAAGGATGAGTCTACGTTGTCCGGCTCAAGCAACTGGAAGGACAGACTTGCCATTTAGTAAAGTTAAGAAAGACTAAAGGAGGAGCAAGTTTGGAAGGGGGTGAGATGTAGGTTGGTTTCAGACATGGGAGGTTTGACTCCCAAGAGGAACAGTCAAGCAGATGGAAGGACACGTGAGTCTGGCGTGCAGGGAGAGGTCAAGGCTGGAGATAAAAATGGACAGAGTGGGGGCAGGGCAGTATTTGGATAACTGTCCGTTCATTCTCCCATTTAGATATGGTTTTAAGAGGGCATAGAGAAGGCTCTAGAAATGAGGGGCCAGGCTCCGAGTAGACCCTACCTGTTCACATCAGACTCCATCCCTTTCTAGGTGACTCCACCTGGGGTGAACAGGTAAGGGAGCAGTGGAGGATTTGCTGTCAAGCTATATGATACGTGACACGCCAACATAATTTATGAGTTCTGTGTTTGTGCCCTGGCTAACTGAAATGAAAGGACTTTCTTTCCAAATGATTCATTAATGGGAGTGTGACCACTAGCCTGGTACTCCCTGGCTGAGTATAAAAGGGCTGGTTTTGAACCCAGAGTCAAATTTTATAATGAAAAAAAGCCTGCCATGGAAACTTGTGCATCTAAATGGGCATAAGTGTTCTAGCAGGGTGGGCTAGCATGGCATTTTCCGTTAAGTCTGGTGTGGAGGGGAGGTTAGACTCTATCATAACTTGAGGGTGTGTAAGCTCGCCAGCCCCTAGGTATGAATGAAGTCTCGTTAGCTTGTATGACCACCTCATCTAGGCTCAACACCTCCATCTGTGCCAACACAGTATCATAGAAAAACGGGTGATGAGACAGGTAGGCAAGTGATATATATAGAGAGAGGGTGCAGACACATCTCACACCAAGCAGTGAAATTGGCATCTTTTCAACCTGCATCTTGGATAGGATCATTCTGCTGAGATTGTAATTTTTTCCCCTAGACTGGGGGAGCACTTTATAATTCTGACTAAGCATACAAATAAGTATAGAGATAATGAAAAAAATGGATGAGAAATTTTTCAGCGTGAGTTGTTTTATATGGAATCTATCATAAGTCTTGAAATCATTAAATTGTTGCCCTGCTTTGTATAGGTTTTGTTTGCTTTTCTGTTTTCATGATGTTTGAAACGGGTAAGAGAATCTGATTTGCCACATCTATAAGATTGATTTATTAATTTATAAAAGTAGCATAACTGCTGAGAACAATTTTGCTTGTTAAGTCAGCCACGACAGGAGTTTCAATTGCCTGGAAGAATCTGATATATTAAATTTGTGACTATAGTGTCAAATGTCTAAGGAAATATGATTAGTTAAATAAGTGGAATGAACATTTAGGAATGATTTAATCTATTAAATTTAAGTTAGTTGAACATTGATCAAAGAGCCGGTAGAAATGATTTTTAAAATTATTTTTTGTTGCTAAATTTGTAAATGGAACAAGATTTGTAGGGTGAACTTAAAGGTTTAAGATAGTCTAGGTTTTAAAAATTAAAGCTTTTAGATTTAGATTTTAAATTTTAAAAAATGAACTGTTACTGGTATTTTCCACGTACAAAAGCCTCCTTTCCCCATACGAAGAAAAAAAGGATAACTGCTTTCTTATGAGCCCCTCGCAGAGTTGCTCTAAGTCCTGTCCAATATTGGTTGTTATTGCTCTTATTAATTTCTGTCAAAATTATGAGTCAAAAGTGACATTTCGTTATTTTATTATATTTCTATGACTACAGTGAAGTTGAACATTTTTTCATTTTGATTGGACATTTCTGATTATCTCAAAATTTCTGCTGAAGGCCGGCGTGGTGGCTCACGCCTGTAATCCTAGCACTCTGGGAGGCCGAGGCAGGAGGATCGCTCGAGGTCAGGAGTTTGAAACCAGCCTGAGCAAGAGCGAGACCCCGTCTCTACTAAAAATAGAGATAAATTAGCTAGACAACTAAAAATACATGGAAAAAATTAGCCGGGCATGGTGGTGCATGCCTGTAGTCCCAGCTACTTGGGAGGCTGAGGCAGGAGGATTGCTTGAGCCCAGGAGTTTGAGGTTGCCGTGAGCTAGGCTGATGCCACGGCACTCTAACCCGGGCAACAGAGTGAGACTCTGTTTCTGCTGAAAACTGAAAATGGTGGATGATAAATGCTAGTGCATTCAAAGAGAGGCACGGGACCCATCTGCACCGGATGCTGAGGGATGGCCAAGCTGTCCAGAGGTCCCTACCCGCCTCAGGCCTGTAAAGAGAAAGGAAGGACGGAGAGCCTAAAAGGGAACCAATAGGAGTGAAGAACACTGTAGGTTCTCCTCCTCTCCGTCCCACGGGGGATGCCTTACCCTCAAGTCAAGTATAGGTGCCCAAAGAGTGCCACTCTTGGAAAATAAGAGAAGTGTTTTACTTGCAGTTAGAGGTGACTGACATTTTCTGACCTGGCTGGCTTGTTTACCGGAGGGAGGGTTCAGAGCAGGAGGGAGGGTTATGTGCGTCCCTCCAAGGGACACAGTAAGGGCTCTACTGAAAATGAAGCTATAACACTACCTCATTTTGGGCTCCTCATGCCAGTGGAGCAGCAGGCAAAGAAAGGCGTTGCAGTACTGGCAGGGGTGGTTGGCACCAGCTGCCAGGAAGATCTAGGGGTTCTGCTGCACAACATAAGTACCGCTGGAAGCCAGGGGCTATCCTTTCCATAGCTCAACAAACGCTCTGACCTCTCTGCAGTGCAAGTCTGAAGCACCACACGAAGCAGGCAGCCTGGGCCCGCTGAAGTGCTGGCTGAGGGGAGGGGAAATCTAGGAGTGGCGGAGGAGGGACGCGATGACTATAAACTCTGGCTTTGGCACCAGCTGCAGCAGGGCACACTCCAGTTTATTTGCTCCATCTTGTGTTTTACGTCTGGCTGCACCTTCAAGGCTCATAACAGCTTGCACATAGTGCTAGGCAGGAATCTGAGTGGTGCAAAGGGCAGTTGGTTGTGTCCTATGACACCTTTTATGTCTGGCTTCACATCTTCTCGACACACCTTTTTGCTCTGGTTACTGCTGGGTGCAGCAATCACGTGACCGAATCCGGTGTGCTCTGCATGGCATGTGTCTGGTTTTGCACATCCAGTTTACATGTCTCTTCCCCGGGGTCGCTCTGGCACTGCCCCATGAGCAGTGAAGTGCCCCATGAGCCCACTCAGCCATTCTGAGGCGTGCACAGACCTGGAAGTTTGAGGGAGATAAAGCCAGTGGGCCAGTGCTTGGCTGTATCAGTCGCGCCTTCCAGGAAACAGACGCTGAAATGGAGTCAGGAGTGCAAGTGGTTTATTTGGGTGTAACTCCTATGAACGATTAAGTGAAAGTGGGGTGGGAGGGAGAAGCACGGCTGGGTAGGAAGAACCTTGAGACCACAGTGCAGTTCAGACACCTCGGAAAGGAAACAGGAAAGGATGTAGGGTTGGCCAGAGAGAACCTCAAATGGTCAGGCACATCTGACAAAGTCTTAGCCCAACAGGGAGCTCTGGGACAAAGACTGCCCATGCGGGGCAGACATGGCAAGGCCCTAGGACCCCCACCATGCTCGCACAACTGGTTCTGCCCCAGAAGACCGTGGCTTTGGCTCAAAAGCTGAGGCGGGTCCTGAAGACACTGAAGCTGGAGGCTTTCAGCTAAATGCCCTCCTTGCAGCTGGACAGCAAGTTCTTTCTTGAAGGGAGATCCGAGGAGGACTCCATGGCTGCACGTGAACCAATGGGTGAGGGAACCAGTGGATTGAATCTCCCCTCTTCTGGCCCTAGGGCAGACGATTCTGCATCCTCCAGGGCTCCACAGAGGGTTCCCAGCAAGACTGAGCCCCAGCTGCTTACAGCAATAGTCATGCGCCCTTGGACTGATCTTCCCTCTTTCCGTTTACTCTTCCCTAGTCCCTCGCTCCTGTTCTTTGAAATCACTTCGCAAAATAAACTCTGCTTGCAAGCCTTGTACGCAAGTTCTGCTTTTGTGGGAACCGGGCTAAGACAGCTGGCCTTTACTGGGTTTTTCAAACTCAACAGTGCCCTCTTCTGTTGGAACAGTGAAGTTCAGTTTCTTTAATGAATGGTGCCCATGTGTGCGTGTGCGTTGAATGTCATGCTTACTTCTGATTTTGTGAGTCTCTTTCTTACAAGATCTCCCACTATTGCCCAGGCTAGAGTGCAGTGGCATCATCATAGCTCACCGCAACCTCAAACTCCTGGACTCACACAGTCCACCTGCCTCCACCTTCCAAATAGCCAGGACTACAGGTGTGAGCCACCACTCCCAGTGAACTTTTTTATTTTTTGTAGAGACGGGGTCTTGCTATGTTGCCCAGTCTGGTCTCGAACGCCTGGCCTCTAGTGATCCTCCCACCTGGGAGGTGTTGGGATTACAGGCATGAGCCACCATGCCCAGCATGACACTGTTTCTGATGACACTAAATTCAGATGTTTCCACCTTTCTTTTACTATCCAGCCTAGAAGGGATGCCTCCTTCTTCCAAGTTACCTCCTTCTTCCCCTAAAGTCTGCATGGCTCACACACTTTCCAAGCCTCTTTATTTTGCTCAGGTCTACTTATGTGCTATTGTTGTCATGCTGTTATCATTCTCCTTTTAAATTTCATAAGGCATTATTATTGTTAATAAATGACTGCATTATAGTCAGTTTTACTTAGATTTACCCATATCTTTATTGTTTTATTTTTTTCAGTCTTTCTCACAGCTCACCTATTTCTCCTGGAATAAATTTTCTTCTTTTTAAAGAACACCCTTTGGAATTTCTTTTTAATAATGGTCCCTTGTGATCAACTCTTTCAGTTTTTGTTTGCCTAAAAATGCATTTATTTCATCTTTTTTATTTGAAAAGTATTTTTGTTATATAATTCTAGTTATTTTTCTCATAGCAAATTGAAGATATTATTCCACTATGTTTTATCTCTCATTGTTATCTTTGAGCAGACAATTACTTGTTCAATTGTCAATTTTTATGGTTAATCTCTCTTTTCCCTGCTTTAATGTTCATTTTTTTAATATTCTTCAGTCTTTATATGGATTTATTTTTATAGCCCTTTACCATATGTTAAGCATTTCCAAGCACCGTACAAATATTAACTTATTTAAATCTCTGGACAACCTTATGAGGTAAGTATCATTAAGTATCTTTACATATGGGGAAACTGAGGCCCAGAGACATTAGGTAACATTCCCAAGGTTACACAGCTAGTAGTGGGAAATCCGTGATTTCAACCAAGGCAGTATGGACCTGGAGCCTTCTTTATCAATATAGAAATATTCAGATAGTTTAACTTCTTGAGTTGACTTTGGCAATTTGTGTCTTTTAAGAAATTAATTCGTTTAATCTAAATTTTATGGAATATATTGGCATAAAGTTTTTTGTAGTCATCTTTTATTATCCTTTTAAATGTATGTAGAATCTATAATGATGTCCTCTTTTCCATATCAGTTATTGAAATTGGTGTCTTCTGCTTTCATCTTTATTTAATTTCTTTGCTTGCTCTGGGTCTAATTTGTTCTTTTTTCTTTTTCTCATTTTCTTTTTCTTTTCTTTTTTTTTTTTTTAAAGAGATGGGTCTTGCTCTGTTGTCCAGGCTAGAGCACAGGCACGATCATAAGCTCACTGCAGCCTTGAACTCTCGGGCTCAAGTGATCCTCCTGCCTCAGACTCCCAAAGTGCTAGAATTACAGGCATGGGCCACTACACCTAGCCAATTTTTTTTCTCATTTTTTGAAGTAAAAGTTGAGACTACAGATTTTAAAACTTTCTTATTTTCTAACATAAACACTGAATACAATAAATCTCCCTCTGTGTACTGCTTTAATTTTAGTATGCTGTAATTTCATCTTCACTAAGTTCAAAATATTTTCTAGTTTCCCACATGGCCTCTTCGATGCATGAGTTATTTCAAATATTTTTTGTTTAGAACACAAATATCTGGAGCTTTTACAAGTCTTTCTGTTATTGATTTCTAGTTTAACTCCACTGTTGTCAGAAAACATACTTTGTACAATTTCATTTCTTTTAATTTGCTAAAGTGTGTTTTATGGCCCAGAATATGGTCTATTTTGGTGAAATTTCATGTGAACTTGAAAATAATGTACATCATGCTGTTGTCATTGTGTGCAGCGTTCTGTAAATGTCGATTAGGTCAAGTTGTTTCGATGGAGTTATTCAGGTTTTCTATAGCATTGCTGATTTTCTATTTGTTCTGTCATTACTGAGAGAGTGTTGGAATCTTCAGCTATAATTGTGGGTTTATTGATCTCTCCTTTTAGTTCTACCAGTTTTGCTTCCTGTAATTTTAAGATCAGTCATCAAATGTGTACACATTTAGGATTGTTATTTTTGGTGAATTAACCTCTTAATCATTACGTGATCACTGTCTTTATCCCTGGTAACAGTCTTTGTTCTTAAGTTTACTTTGTATGACAATAATATAGCCACTCCATTAATGTTTGCAGGGTATACCTTTTTCTGTCTGTGACCTTTAATCTGTTTATGCTTTTTTTTTTTTTTTTTTTTTTTTTGAGACAGAGTCTCACTCTGTTGCCCGGGCTAGAGTGAGTGCCGTGGCGTCAGCCTAGCTCACAGCAACCTCAAACTCCTGGGCTCAAGCGATCCTTCTGCCTCAGCCTCCCGAGTAGCTGGG
>CAUYRT010077809.1:0-11383 GCA_963574885.1 Lepilemur ruficaudatus | reverse complement strand
TTTAACAGGTCATTAAGATTTGAATGTAACAAGATAAGTCAACTTGAGTGGTAATGTATTTTGGGAAATCAGCTCACTACAAATTGTGACTGTAAACATTGTACTGTAAATGTTTTGTAGTTTTCCCCCAATAAAATTTTCAGAAGAAAAAAAAAAAGAAAAGAAATAGCATCTGAGGAAAAACTCTGAAGTGTTTTTTCTTGGCTGCATTGTGTAATATTTTCAGTTTTAGAATTACCTGTCTATAACATTAACACATGTTAATCCTGGAGGCCTGTTTTAATAATGTGCCAGTTGCATGATCGGGAGTATACTAGTCAGGTTAAATTGGATCATAAATGAATACATCAATTCTAAAACCCAGATTTGTGTTGTGAGCAAGGAAAAGAAGTTATTTTCTTCCACATGCTCTTCTTGTCTCCTTTTTCTAGCCCTACATAGGCAATCAGTTGGATATATAACTTCACCAATTCTCATGTTTTAGACAGAAAGGCCTGCGTAGAGATAGAAAAATACAAACAAAGCTTGATTTTATGTTAAAGATACAACTAAAAGATTGTTTAAAAAGGAAGGCTTCCTAAATTAGTCTGAAGGTTCAAATTATCAGATAGGTGGCTTGATGTCTCACAATGGGTTATTTGAAAAGAAATTTTAAGATTCAATCTACATTGATATAACATAAAATTTGCAGAATCTTCAAAGAAACTGACTCTTTAAAAAGAATAACATACTGTTGAGAAAGAAACACACCTTCATTTTGTCAATCCAGAGAGACGTGGAAGTTTTTTGTTTTAAAGAGAGAGAGAGAAATGAACACTCATTGCTTTATGCATACGCAGTTAAAAAATACTTGACAAAGGACTTTTTCCTTCAAGAGTCATGCATACAAAGAAATGCTTAAACAGAGAGTTTTACAGGACATTTCCTCCCTGTGGACAAAAGAAGTTTCCTTATATTCAAAAGTAAAGAAAGATTGAAGGAAATAACATGAATAAGTCAATCAAAACAATATATTTATTTAAAATACAGGCTAAGTTACATAGTAAAAAGACCCCTGGATCAACAAAGACTTGACTTTATGTTCCTAATTAAGTCACTAATTATATATGTCCTTAGGCGAGACATTTAAACTGTAGCCTGGGGCACAATTTTCTCAACAAAAAAATGAATGCTTTGGACCAAACAACATTTAAAATATCCAATTGTGAAAAACTATTGTAAATTGCAAAAGGAAGGCATCATGGCCTGTTAGTGAGGACAGCAATCCTATAATCACTGATCTTGAGCAAAGCATTCATTCATTCATTCACTCGTTCATTCATCCAACAAAATTCATCGTGTTATGCTCTGGTAGTGTGCTAGGCACAAGGGATGTAATCATGAAAAATAGAGACAAAGACCCTGCTTTATAGACCTTTTATTTGTGTACTAGGGGAAAGACAAATGATTTAACAAGGTGATTACAGATATGGGCGATTTTTTAAAATATAGCAAATGGAAGGGAAAACTTTGATGGAAGCCTTTCTGAGGAGGTGATATATATGAGCTGAGATCTTTGAGAAAGGAGCCAGCCATAGTTCAAGCCAAAGAAGGAGCATTCCAGGCAGAGAGAACAGCAAAAGTCCAGGCCTATAGATCAGGAAAGACTTGACACATGCTGAACCAAAAAAAATCTGGGCCTATTGCTGTTTATAAAAAATTTTTATTGGTACATAAGAATTATACGGATTTATGGGATATAGTTGATATTTTGACACATACATATAATGTGTAATGATCAAACCAGGGTATTATGAATATCTATCACCTTGAATATTTATCAACTCAAAATGGATTAAAGATATAAATGTAAGACCAAAACCATAAAACTCCTGGAAGAAAACATAGGGGAACATATGGCAGTAAAACTCAATGGAAATCAAGCAGGTTGGGAGAGGGATGGGTCAATTTGCACCTAATGGGTACGGTGTATGCTATTTTGGTGATGGGCACACTTATAACTTTGACTCAAATGTCACAAAAGCAAATCCTGTAATCAAAACATTTGTACCCTCCTAATATTCTGAAATTAAGAAAATGAAAACATAGGGGAAATGCTATAGAACATTTGTCTAGTAAAAGATTTTATGGCTAAGACCTCAAAATCATGGGCAAGAAAAACAAAACTAGACAAATGGGACTATATTAAACCACAAAGCTTCCACAGCAAAGGAAACAATTCGTAGAGTGAAGAGACAATCTGTAGAATGGGAGAAAATATTTGCAAACTATTCATTTGATAAGGGATTAATATCCAGAATATACAAGGAATTAATACAACTCAATGGACTTGTTTTTTCTGTGAATTAAAATGGAAGAGGTAAGGTATAGCAATGGTTTTTACCTAGGTAAGGTTAGGAAAATACAGATTCCAGGGCCCTGTTCAAGCTATTGGATCAGAATTTTGGAAGTAGAATTTGAAATCTCAGATTTTCCTGATATAATAGAATTACCAATTAAATGGCCTTAAATGTCTTTTTCTTTGTTTAATAGTCTATGATACTATAGAATAGTTCATTATTCAATTTTCCATTTAAGCAAGCACATAGAGATTGCATCTATGTTATAATTTTTAACAAGATAATACACTACAGAAAGCACAAAATAATGATCTATAAATTGTTTGATTAATGCTTTATTGCAGGAGGGAAAAAAAATCAAAGGGATTTGCTTATCCCCCACTGGAAGGCAAACTTTACAAGGATATCTACCATTTATTCCTACCATGTAGAAAAATTCTTGGTACATGGAAGTTTCCCAACATGTGTCTATTGAATAAAATATCACAAATGTTAAAGCCAAGTCATAGATCAATCAGTTGATTTGCTCAGATTCAAATAGTGTCTCAGGGAGAGGGAAGTGGGTGCAAATAGAGTCAAATCATCAACTCCTTATTTATTTATCTGTTTTGCAAATTGAGTCCCAAAATTTATAGAAAGTCAAGTTCATTTTACTGACATTAATGGACATGTTCACCAGCCACTCACTCATTAATGTAACAGATATGGTACATCATAGATTAGCCAACATTCAAAGTATACAGATTCAGCATTGGAGGAAGGTGCTGGAACAGTCAGCATTTGTTCAGAGTTTATATTATACCTGGAATTTTGAAGGATTATGAGGGAGTGGGGAGCAAACAAGCTTGGTGCAAAATCTTTGCTTTCAATGAGCTGAAGTCAGTGAGCAAAATCCAGACTTTGTATGAGAAGATAGAACGCATACACTGAAATTATTTTGACCAGCACATAATTAACTGCTAATGTGTATGGTATTCGGAATGCCACAGTTTCTGTGTTCAGAAGAGTATGATTTAATAGATCTCTAAGGATATACAATGTGACCCTGCTAAGTGAGAATGTTCTAGGTTAATTTGGCCTGGAAAGAAATGCAGGGCGAGTGTTCATGTTGCTCCATTTTTGACATTTAGGGTACAAAATAAAAAATATTCTTCTAAAGTCACTTCTATTATAGTCTCTAGTAACATTTTTTTTAATTCTAGAAGGAATTTTCCTTCTAGAATATTTACAAAATGGGCATGCCCTACGTTCCTTCCTATTTAATAGTTCATACAAGGACTGTAATATTGACATATAGACATAGCTGACTTCATTATCATTCTACCTGCCTTAGAATCACACGCTTTTTTCTTACATGTTTCATTGTATATGTTCACCCATGTTTAATTCTTTTATCTTTTTCAAGATAAAAGTGTAATCTTTATTAAAAAAAGTTTCTAATCTGTCATGTGATCAATAGATATAAGTACCTTCATTTTTTAAATTAGTCTAAGGCTATTTTCCTTTTACTATTGTATAAACAGGGAATTGAAGGGTAAAATAGTTAAAACTTAATGCTATAGTGCTAATGTGGCTTTTAAATCATGTCAGCTGCAATCACTGCATTATAATTAACAATTTATTGAACCAGCAATAAAATGAACATCACATTACTTCTTAAAGCAGCAGAATAAAATGGCTAATAAATAGCATAAGCCAGACAAATTGCAGAGTAATAGAAATTTTCTTAAGATTTATGGTGTGCAGAAAGATGGATGTGCTATTAGTAGGAGCTCCAATACTTGACAAAATTCTTTTACAAAGACATTGTTACCGTGCGTGTCAGAGTTCACAAGTCTAAGTGGTTTATCCAAATTTCAGCTCTCTGCTATTACAGTGGAAAATACTCATTACAAGGTTTTGAAACTGCAAGCGATGTGTACATTTGCCAACATTCAAACTGCTACTGCCAAAAAGATACTAAAATATTTTATAAACTGTCAAATAACAAGTCTGCTAGCTTAATCTGAGTCTATTTTATACTATACAGACTGTAAAAACTATTACATTAATTCACTTCCTGCAAAACTTTTTAAAAGCAGAGAACAGCCTACGTAGAGGCTGAAAAAAGTAACTGCTCTTTACCTTTTGAAACTCTGACAATGTCGTACTTCTGTTGGAAAAGCATCATCGTTTTCTTTAAATGCAGTCACACTCCCTTTAACAATCAGCATACTAACAGAATCTATTACATAAAGTGGAATCTCAGAAACAGTAAGGGTTACGCTGCGTGTCTCACCATGACTAGGAGAAGAGAGCGTTGGGAAAATAATGTACTGTCAATGTTTCTGCTGATAACACTCATTGGCATGCTTTGTTTCTCACATGGAGCGATATGTCCATAATGTACAGTAAAAAATGAATTCTTATTATGTAACGATATGCACAACAATTAGCAATATTTCACACAGTGTTTCTTTTTAAGTTTTAATTTAAAAATTATTATTAGTAGTAGTAGCAGTGGTCATGGTAGTAGTAAGCGGTTCAGCTCTCTACTAAAATGTGGAAAGAATGTTGGCTCCCTAGATTTTTGTCACTAATTAATTCATTCAATAACAAGGATATTTTTTCATATATAAGTTGAAATGTACTCACCAAGTATTTATCACATATCCCAGGTCATAATCTACACACTTAAATTGAAATGCATAAAAAGTCTATATTAGTTGCTTGCTAAAGATGATTCTTGTACATTAAGCTGCATGACACTTTCTAATGATGTATTCTTAATAATAGAGGGTAAAATATATTATTATATTACAACACATATAGAACTGGATGAGTTAATGTCAGAGGGCTGTTATCAATACAGAGGAAAATATAACACAGAGGATAAAATTAAGCGGGAAAAAAAAAAACATTCTCACATTAGGAAGGATGCACTGGACTGCTAATGTGATAACCCAAAGCTCTCACCCATTTCATATTTTTCCAGTTAGATTCTTAGAACAAAGGCCTACTGTTTGCATTGTAACCATTTCCCAGTGCCTAGAACAGTGCATAGAACTAAATTCTTAGAAGATGCTTAATGACAGAATGAATATTTCCTTTGTGTGACAGTTCTCTTTGGGTTTCTCATATTTCAGCATGTCTTGTAAGCAGAGGCATTGAGTATCTTTGTTCCAAATTATTCGTATAATGATCAGCCTTGGAAGATAGTGATAGTGACTCCCTTAGGAGTGAAGGGCAGACATAGCTATTGTCCAATAAAAAAAAATGAGGTTCCCTAAGCTCAGGGTTCCTCTTCTGTGTTGCAATCTACTGTAGGCATATCTGTCACCTGTCCCTCTTCACAGTGCCCTATGGAAATTGGGAATTGGGAATCTTGCATGAGAAAATTATGATAGTCTGGCTGCTACTATAACTTTAAGTAGTAAACGATCCCTTATCTCTGGATCCAGTATTAATACCTCGTGGCTTTTGCCAGTATCCACTAAACTACCACAGCTAACTTGTTCATACACAAATAAGGTCAAGTCTCAAACGGTTCTTGACAATTTCAAAGAGGAGACAGGTTAAAAAACATTTCTGTGCAGATTAGTCCTTATTTAACATCCTTACCTTAACTCTTCAAGTAGCTTGCAGTTTTTTAGGTGAGGTAAGCAAGCTGTACAAATACTAATAATCCAAAGCAAAGAGGAAAATAGGCTGCAAGAGACCTACAAAGTGCTGCAGGGTAGTTAGAGGAGTAAAATTTCACATGTGAGATCATCAGGGAAGTTTCAGAGAAAGGACAATATTTTATTTCAATCTCAAAAGATATGTAGGATTTTGAAAGATATGCCTGAAAGAGGGAAGACAAAATGCTAGTAGGCTAAGGACAGGTGTGCACTTGAGTAAAGTTTCATAGGCAGGGAGTTCTGGGACATGTTGGTAAGGGCAGGTTGTCTAGTCTGGCTAACGGCAACAAAGGAAAAATGGAAGTAGGTAAAGCGGTGTAGGTGAACTGTCAGAAGAAGAGTTTGAGCTGTTTTCAGCAAATTTTGAAAGTAGTTAGAGTTTTCTAACATCATAAGATGTGGATTATTATCTTCACTTATATTGTATGAAAATTTAGAGAGATTCGCTATAATGCATGGAAATTAAATTGACATAACTTACAATGTGTATTCCAAAGCCCATTATTCTACACCAGAAATCTCTAACTTTATTTGCTCTTTTTTAAACACATAATCTTGTGCCAAATAGAATATTAGTAATTAAAAAATAAACATGCTGTTTCTCTGATAAAAATAGGGGAATAAGGCAGATAGACATGCCCTCCTTTCTCTTGACCTCTTACCTTTCACATTGAACACAACTTTTTGGTCTTTGAGGTATTTCTAGTGAACCTTAGGGTTCTTCTGTATATAAATTTGTAGTCATTTTTTACCCATAGATTCAACAAAAGATTTGAACTAGTATGTGCTTTTGGGTTAAAATACTTATGTGAATAGACTCAATGCATGACATTCACAACAAATACATATTTTCCATCTTGTTTATTGCTATATGTGCCTAATACTATTAAAGAAAAAAAGAAAAAAATGCACAAACACATACACACAAACATAACTATTTCTGCTCACTTGAATATACTGACTAGCCATAACTAAACTAATTTCAAAAAGGTCAAGAATTGACAATTGAAGAAACTTGGGGCATTTCCAAGTACATTGATGATATCTATATGTTATTCCCCACATTCTTGATCTATTTACATTTACTGTTCATAATCCCCTATTTTTCAGTGTCTTGAAAGTAGGATATGAATTTGTTGCCACCAGGTAAACTCAAAATGCCAAATAATAGAAAGCATCACTTCTTATTCACTTCAACCATTTTTTTTTTTTTTAGTAGAGACGGGGTCTGGCTCTTGCTCAGGCTGATCTTGAACTCCTGAGCTCAAAGGATCTGCCCGCCTCGGCCTCCCAGAGTGCTAGGATTACAGGCGTGAGCCACCACAACTTCAACCATTTTGAAAAATAAAATCGCTATTGTGTCATTTCCTAAAGACTTACAGTAACTTTGTTTTCACTCTTTGTGTGCCCCAGTTCCAAGCAGTATTACTCATTTTCCTTTATCACATAATATTTTGGTTTATGTGATTTAGCAGATTTCCCCTGCTAAGGATTTTTGATTGATTATTTAAATTTCTGATGAAATTTCAAAGCCAGGATAGGGTAAAGAATATTAACAAATACAAAAAGATCTGCATGCCTGTGTTCATTGCAACACTATTTATTTACAATAGTCAAGATACAGAATCAACCTCAGTGTCCATCAGTGGATGACAGGATACAGAAAATGTTGCATAGATCCACAATGGAACACTATTCACCTTAAAGAAAAAGTAAATCCTGTCACTTGCAGCAACACGGATGAACCTGGAGGACATTAGGCTAAATGAAATAAGCCAGGCACAGAAAGATAAATACTGCATGATCTCACTTATATGTGGAGTATAAGAAAGTCAAACTCATAGGAAAAGAGACGAAAATGGTGATTAGCAGAGGTTAGGTATTGGGGGCAGATGTTTGTTCAAAAAACACAAAATTTCAGTTAGATGAGAGGAATAAGTTTGAGAGATCTATTGTACAACATGGCGACTATAGTAAATCACAACATGTAGCACTCTTGAAAATTGCTGTTAAATGACCTTATCATGGACAAATGATAAGCATGTGAGGTAACATAGATGTTAAATAGCTTCATTTAACCATTCCACAATGAGCATATATATAAAAACATCATGCCATACAAAATAACTATATACAATTTTACTTATCAATAAAAAATAAATAAAAAAGAAAAAAGCCAAATACAAGGTAGCCAACGTGATTCTTCTTTTACATTGAGAAAAAATTTTAACAAAATGGCAGAATAGGATTATAATCAAACTCAAAATTCCAATTCAAGATTTACAAAACTATGAGCATAATGAAGAGTAATGATTCCTGCCCCTAAAGTAAAAAACAATAGCCCTAATACATACATTAGAATATAATCAAATTTAAATCATAAAACTCCTTGAGGAAGGGAGAAAAATGATTTTGCAAATATTAACTTTAGTTGTTGCTAAACAAGTAAAAGATGCTGCCCATTTAGCTTGCCTAGAAAAAGGAGCCTGATAAATGGAAACAATTCTCCCTACACATGAACAAAATCATACATGTGTACATGTATGCACGCACACACACATACACACACACACACTTTCTAGCAGATAGGACAGAGTAACAGAGAAACTCTTTCCCAGGTTCTTTCACTGATTTGGGAAAACATGACCATGTAACTTGCTAAAATCCTTTTCATGCCAAAATTAGTTTCAGGTAATGAAACATTTTCCCCCTCCTCAGAAAAAGGCTACATTTGACCATTCTGTTTGAAAGGGACTAATCATCCCAGTTTACCTAGGAATGAGAACACTCCTGAAAGAGGGCACTTTATTACTAAAAACAGGAAGGTGTTAGAAAACTAGGACTATATGGCAATTTTATACACTGCGCGAGCTTCTGGAATACCCAATAAGGACCATTAAGAATCATGCCAGGAATAATTTACATCAACCACCATTTCTGTTAAATAATCTTGAGGACTTTTCTCTGTTTTCTGTTTCCAGCAATGAGCTCCTTGTTCAAGAAATCATTGGTCTGAGATCCATTTCCGTTTTCATGGAGCCTCCTTCCAAACTTTTTTGTCTAGCTTCCTTCTCTGGTATTCTTCTTCCCACTTTCTTTGTCACGGCTTTCTTGATGTTTACAAATAGTATGCATTTAGGAAAGCATCTCATAGATTTATTCAAAGTAATGTATAAATATTTGGTAATACTTGATCTAACACTTTTCCCAGAAAATTTTGAATTGTAAGAGGGAAAACCTGATTTTAGATAAACACTGAAATTCTAATTATATAATTTTACGTATAAGAAAATCAAGTGGACCAAGTTTTCTCTTTATTTCTCTGTTCTGAATTTATCAAGTATTCCCACAAATGGGTCACCTGATTTCCCTATTTGTTAGTTTTCCTATATTCTAATTATCAGGCCAGTCGAGATTTGGACACCATTATTTAAAGAAGCCTCAAAGTCCATGCTTAACCTCTAATATAGGAAGACTTATTGTTGTTTTTTTTTTTTTCCTTCTTTTTTGGCTGACCCTATTGTTTATTGTTTTTTCTTCTCTTCTCTATTAGGTCGACCCTATTGTGGTGCCCCATGGCAGACTTACGCTGTACTTGTAGTGCCTTCAATTGACAAATCACACTCACATGCCTTTTTGAAATTCTGATAAAGAGCTATCAATACACAAGTGCCAAAGCCTAGTAGTTCATAGGACTGGTACCCATAGCATATTCATATTCTCATAACTGGTATATTATTTTCAAAGAATAGAACCCTGCCTCATGCTAGTTTTCCTTATTTTATTCTGAATTCAGATCCCGAATTCCAGTGCCACGTTTTCAAACTTGGTTTGTGTGGACAGACTAAAGAAAAATGTTGGATGTCAACTGCCTGGTGCTCTTGAGTACTGCAAACACATATTCCCAAATTCTGTTTGAGAACATATTAGGAAACCCCACTGAATTGGACCAACTAATTGCCCAGGTTGCAAAGATTCTTAAGTTCAGTTAACCACCGATCAAGGCGCTTAATGATGAGCTAAACTTCCATTAGTTGAATGTAGACCTTTATACATACCCGATTATACAGGGGTATTTAATACAGGGATGAAAGAAACATTACATGATTTGTGTCAATAAGTTACATTTCTGTGCCATGCAGACATCACTAATCAATCACAAGACACTGAACTGTTGGGTTTAAATAAGGTCTTAAGAGTCCTTTTGTTCACATCTTCCCAGACAGCCATTACAAATCAACTAGACTTGACAGCCAAGATGAAACCTGTTTGCCATCCTTGATCTAGTAGCATGCTTCACCTTTCTAATGACCTGCCGTGCTGTGAATAAATTATCATACTTGACTGGTGTCTTGAATAGCTCCCTCCATGCTACTCCAAGGAAGAAGATATTTCTCAAAAAGCTACATAGCTAATCTTTTATGTATTCAAACATTTCTCTAGGCTCTCTCTTCCACCTCTCACTTGTAATAACCCCATTTACCCACCTCACAGTTTTCTAATCTACTGGCTATCAGCCAGACTGTCTTTTTTTTTTTGCCAATTTCATCATAAGTAGAAATCACCTAGATAGTCTATGTAGATATTGGTTTGACTTTTCCTCAAGCCCACCTCTTAGTTTCTTCCTTACTTCTTACTCTACAGAATACAGGCAAGTAGCAGTTTTCCACTAAGCCTGACACAGCTTCCAAGGGAAAAACACCAACATTAACCAGAAATTAATGATTATGAGGAGACATTAGATAAATCCCAGGATAGGAAAAAGGTATGCCACAGTGGTACTACACAAATAACCATATTTACCTGCTCAGGAGGCTGATGCCTTGTCTCTCATTAAAAGTTTTAATTTATAAAGCAGTTTAGATCAGTTAGGGATGTACATGTGTGTACTCACACATGGTAATTTATATTACAATTATCAGTATTCTATAACTCTTTGGATTATGCATAAGTTTTAAATTTGTAAGTAGATAGATAAGTAAATAGACTTATCTAACTTAATCTCTCTACATGTATATTTTTATATTATTTCCTACATGAAGTAAAATATCTATGACATGTTAAAATAATTATGTATGTGTGTGAACCAAGTATCTCTCATCTCCATGTATCTCCATCGCTAAAAAGAGTGATGTGAGACTACCATTTCAAAAATGGATTTATAAATCTTCAGTAGCTGTAGACAAGGGTTTTAAATTTATATTTAAGCCAACAAGCTTCCTTCACTTCCTTTTTTTTTTTTTTTTTTTGAGACAGAGTCTCACTCTGTTGCCCAGGCTAGAGTGAGTGCCGTGGCGTCAGCCTAACTCACAGCAACCTCAAACTCCTGGGCTCAAGCAATCCTTCTGCCTCAGCCTCTCGAGTAGCTGGGACTACAGGCATGCG
>CAUYRT010077808.1:0-19987 GCA_963574885.1 Lepilemur ruficaudatus | reverse complement strand
TTGAAACCAGCCTGAGCAAGAGCGAGACCCCGTCTCTACTAAAAATAGACAGAAATTAATTGGCCAACTAAAAATAAATAGAAAAAATTAGCCAGGCACGGTGGCGCGAGCCTGTAGTCCCAGCTACTCGGGAGGCTGAGGAGGATTGCTTGAGCCCAGGAGTTTGAGGTTGCTGTGAGCTAGGCTGATGCCACGGCACTCTAGCCCAGGCAACAGAGTGAGACTGTGTCTCAAAAAAAAAAAAAAAAAAGAAAAAAAAAATAGATGAAGGCAGGGTTGGTTCCTTCTGAGGGCTGTGAGGGAGAATCTGTTGCATGCCTGTCTCTGAGCTTATATTTGGCGTTCTTTGGCATGTAGAAGCATCACCCCAATCTCCTTCATGTTCACATGGGTTATCCCTGAGTGCATTTGTGTCTTAATTCTCTCTTTTATAAGGACACCAGTCACAATGGATTAGAGGCTTATCCTACTCCAGCATGACATCATCTTAACTAATTACATCTGCAAGGACCCTATTTCCAAATAAGGTCACATTATGAAGTGCCAGGAGTTAGGACTTCAACATATGAATTTTGGGGGGACACAATTCACAATAACAGGTGTCTTTGGCTAGAGGTGCACAAAAATCTTGCCCTACCCTTACTTAAGAACTTGCCATGACTCTGTTACCTACAGAATAAAGTGCAAAGCCCGATGATGTGTGAGGGCCTTCACAATCCTGGCTGCCTGAACTTAACCGCCTCCCTTCCGGAGCCGCACCGCTCCCCAAACTCTGCATCCCACGCTGCAGCCACTCTGGACGATTCATTCTTAAAGCTCCCCACATTCCTTGCGTTTTTGGCAGGCAGGCTCAACTCCCACGGCTTCCCAGCCGGATTCTGGGATTCTGCTCCTCCGTGCAGGCTTTTTTGCTCCCCTGCTCCTCCCGTGTTGCAGAATTTCTAGTAGAGCATCGTCGGACGCATTTGTCCCGCATACTCCCCTCCAAGCATGCACATGTGCGGCTCACTCTGCACCCCAAGGCCGTGTACTGGGAGCTCCCCAACCAAGAGCGTTCCACCGGTGCACAGGCTGAGGCTGTTGCCCCACAGCTGGGCTCCCAGGGCCTCTGCCTTTATGGCTCGCAAGACGCTTTCCCGCCCCCTGGAGGGCCGGACGCGACCATGCAGAAACAGAGACCAGCCACACGAACCGAGACTCGCCTTTATTGTCGTTTTGCTGGGGGCTGATAGAGGGGAGAGGGCAGGGCGAGGACAGGGCCCGAAGAACGGCTCAGACCCCAGACAGTCCCTCAGGCGCAACGGAGGTGGCGGCCGCGGCAGGACAACGGCGCCCGGGACAGGGGCGCGGCGCTGGCTCTGCGCCTGCGCGGCGACCCATGGTCAGGATGCCGGCGGCGTGATTGCCGCTGGCCTGCAGGAGGCGCTGCAGCCGGCCCTGGAGGCCGGGGGGCCCGGGTCGCCGCTTGCCCAGCGTGAGGATGCCTGCCGCGTGATTGCCCGCGCCGTGCAGCAGCTCGTAGAGGCGACAGGAGCACGTCTTCTGGCGACAGCAGTCGGGCAGGGGCTGCGCAGCCGCCCCGGGCGACAGCAGCGCGGGTGGTAGCAGTAGCAGCAGCAGCAGTAGCGTCACGGCGGCCCAGGAGACCTAGGGATTCCGAAGACAGGGCTCTGAGGGTCCCCAAGCCTAGGACTTGCCCAGCGAGCTCTGTGTCCCCTCCGGGCTTGCGCGCCTCCCTCGCCGCCAGTTTTCCTGTCTCGGCGCCCTTGCTGGTATCTGGCTCCTTTACCTGCTCGTCCTTCAGGACCCAGCAGAGCATCTCCTCCAGGAAGATGCCATTTGAGACCCCCTGGGCAGAATGAATCCCTCTCTCTTCTAGATACCCTTAGTCCATTGTACCCCCAGTAGAACACTTAACCACTCCACCTGCAAACAGGTGTGTCTGACTCTGCACCAGAAGTTGTAAACCCAGGAAAACAGAGACCCTACTGAGTACCTCCCACTCCCCCTCCACAGCAGGCAAACATGTGGAAATTGGGGACTGGCAGGACTCCCAGCTGTTGTCTCATCTGCCTGCTTCCTTGCAGGGGTAACTGAAATCCATGGCTTTGGATCAGTCTTCTACCCTCTCAAGGAGCACAGCCTCCTTCCCGGTACACTGGGTATTAATTCCTACTATGTAGGGCTGCTGGGAGGAGGAAACGAGATGACAGGTGCAAACATGGTACCTGACACATAGTAAGTGTTCAATAACCATGAGCTCATAGGAGAACAGGGCACAACCCAGTGTTAGCCAAGGCAGACTCTCGGCTACGGATGTGCCTGGTCCCCTGCCTCAGAGCACACGTGAGCAAAGACCAAGAGCAGACACCTCTGGCCTTTCTTCTAGCCCCCTAAGCAAGCACTCTCATTGCCTCTCTGGTGTGAGTCACCCCTCGGTCCCTGGGCCTTTACCTTCGTGGAAGGAAGCTTCATAGTGTCTGGAACGCAGGGTGGGGTAGCCAGGAAAGGAGGTGTCTGCGGTGGTCCAGATAGCCAGGAACCTTGAGGCTGTCTACTGTGACCCACCACCAGGGGCTTGGGGTTTATAGTGCTCTGAGGTGGTGGGGAAGAGACGGGCACTTGCGTCTACTCCGGGGCCAGACAAAGGCAAGTCTAAGATTAGCCTTGTGCAGGGGGGCCGTCTCCAGGCCGGGCCCAAGGAATGGCCGCTGAGGCGTTCAGAGGCCGGGGTTGGATCACTATGCCCCTGGTCTCCCCCCTTGTCTGTCTGCCTGCTCCCTGGAGATGGGCTGGTCTCCGGGCACTAATGAGGCCACCTTGCACCCAGGAATCTGAGAGCACAAAAGAGGCCTCGACTGGGGCGCTGGCCCGGGACAATATGGGGGGAGGGCAGCTGCTAATTAGGAACAGGAAAAGAGACAGTAGTGAGACCCACCAGCCACATTGTGTGTGTGGGTGGGGGAAGGACAGCCACTCAGCAGGCTTCTCCTCCTGTCCTTGTTGCTGCCCCAGGGGTCTGCCAGGCTCTGGGACCTTCTGGCTCCATTGAAATGGAGCTGCCCTTCCTCTTCCCAGCCCTCTCCTTCCCTTCTGCCCCTTCCACCACCCTCCAAGATGGAAAACCCTGAAAGCCCAGCCTGGACAGTGAGAGGAAAGGAAGCCCAAACCCAACCCAGTGTCTACCAGAAGCTGGTGGAAAGCTTCTACCTCCCCAGCTTTCTCCCTGGGTCAGGTTGTCTGGAGGGGAGGGATATAGTCCCACTCCACCAACAGGAAGTGAGCCACTGTGAGGTGAGGGACACAGGTCATCTCCTGGCCTGTTCATTGAGCTCCTGCTCTGTGCCAGGCCTGGCACTAGCGTGGGAACAACTCTGCACGGGACCTGGCCCAGCTTCCCAGGAGCTGCTAAGTCCAGGTGGGAGGCAGTTCAGACACAAAGATAGTTCAGTGAGGGAAAGGACTATTGCAGGCCTCAGCAAAGTTGAGCCAATCACTGCTGCCTGGGTGGGGCAGGGGGGCCTCTAAGGCTTTGCATGAGAAGTGGATTTCTATCAGGTAAGCCTGCGGGAGAAGGCATTTCACAGAAGGGACAACCTGAGCAAAGGCCTGGCTATGACAGAACCTAGCTCAATTGGGATGGGTGTGTGGTCCTTATAGCCCAGGCCTTTTCCCCAGCAAGGGGAGAGAGGTGACGGGACAAGTAAGGGGTGGGGGGCCAGGGTCACAGGCCAAGCTGATTGGTCTTAATCCTGTGGCGGAGAGGAGCCGCCATGGGAGGATTGGAGTCCTGGGGGCTGCTGATATGAGGGCTGAGTAAGTGAGGGACAGGGGCCTGGAAGTGGAGACGTGGAATTGAGACGCAGGGAACAGGTGTTGCCTTTACTTAGGAGGAGCAGCAGGGCCTTGGGCAAGCCCCCCAACTTTGCGAAGGCTCAGTTTCCCTACTGGTAGGGACAGTTAGCCTAGCTGGTCTCTCGGGTCACGTCCTGCTGAGATGCTTTATGGCACGAAGTGTCCTCCCCCATTCCCTACCATGGAAGTGATCTGTGGGTGCTGGGCCAGGAAAGGGACCAGTGCTAAAGTAGGGTGGGGAAAGTTGGGGAACAGCCCCTCCACCGTTAGGTTACACTTGGGATGGGGGAGGCAGGAGGAGGTGAGTCTGTGTCTACCGGGTTGACCTAGGACGGCAGCTGTGTGCACACACCCGAGGGGCCTGACCCCAGCCTGGATGGAGAATGGGGCGGGGAGAGAGCCCAGGCTGCGGCAGGAGCAGTGTGAATGGGACCGCTGCATGGTTTCCCCAAAGCAGACTCTGAGGCAAGAATCTGGGTGCAAGAGGTTCATTCGGGAGCTGATCCCAGGGGCCACAGTGAGGGAGTAGGGAAGGGAGGGCAGGGCGGAGGCCCAGTGAGAAGCCGGACTCCATCCTGTAGGGGACCCCCTGAGAGATTATGTAGAAAACTCTTCAGAATTGTCTCACTCAAGGACAATGACGCTGACAATGACGCTGAGGTCTTTATTCACCAACTCCTTTTCCTTATTGACAGAGGGTTGCCCCTGGGGACCCCCCAACACTTCCAGCCTGCCCAATGTTCTGGCCAAGCACAAAACTGTGGCCAGAGAACACTGCCAGGCTGAGAGGCTCAGGGAGCCATGGGTGTGCGCTGGAACTCTAGCAGTGCCCTCCAATGGTGGGCCACAGGGGTACCAGCAGGGCCCTGCTGGCATCTGCTAAACCCCTGAGCCCATGCCTCAGGGCTGGCCTACCAGGCCAGGGCCTCCCTAAGGCCCAGTGGCTCTCATAGGTAAATGTCAGGTGACACAGAGTCAGAGACCCCAGCCAAGGACTCCCCATCCAGACAGGCCCCAGGGGAGATAGCAAGGTGGCCTCTGAGGGGAGGTGGGGCCGTGGGCAGACCCAGGCTTAGGACACCACTCTCCTCTGCAGGAACTGGGCCAGGTGCCTGTGCCGAAGGACCCGGGGCATCTCAGGAGGGAAGGGGGATAAGGGGTAGGTGGCAAGGGCTGCCCGGAGTGCTCTGAAGGCCCCCTGCCCCACCAGGTGGACTCTGGCCGGGCCCACGCTGCCCCGGAACCGCAGGGACTTGTAGCGGGCAGAAACTTCCTGAAGGCAGTGGTCCAGCTGGGAACAGAACGCCCAAGTGAAGCGGGTGTGTGGCCGGGGTGTGCACACAGCGTGCGCACGGCTGTGCTTGGCATACGTGCGTTTAGGAGTTTTGTGTGTGCCAGTGTGTGTCTGTGGGACTCACCCCCTCCTTCCCAGAGCCCCAGGGACGACTCCTCTCCAGCCCCGCCCTCCCCGTCAGGCAGCTCCCTGGGGGTGTGCAGAGTGAAGGAGCTGCTCAGACCCTGTCCTTGTCTCTTTTACCTTGTCTCGATTTTCCTCTGACAGATTCCTCAGCCCCCTCAGCTCCACAAACACCTCATAGTGGGGAGCGGAGCCCTCAAAGGAATCTGCGGACAAACCCCACAGGCACACACTGCCGGTGAGCTAGACAGTTTCCAAAGCCTCTGCCCCATTTGTTTTCCACCCTGATGTCCATGGGGGGAAAAGCTTTTTGGTGGGGAGTGGGGTAAATAGAGAGGAACCTAGAACCTAATCCTAAATACGAAATAGGTCAAGAAAGAAAATGGCTAGAAGCTGCAGCAGGAGGGATGGGAGTTAGACATGGGGAAGGACTTTGTTAGGAGCAGCAAGGGAAGCTGAGTCTTCTCTCTTTTCTAGTTCTGAGAGGTCTCCTGGCAGGATAGGTATGGGGTGGGGGGTGGCCAACCCGGGAATGGGGGGCAGGAGCCAGAGGTGGGGGGGAAGCTTACCCAGAATGCTGCTCTCCACACAGCCGTGGTCCAACAGCTTGGCCCCCGGCCATTGCCCCACCGCCTGGCCCAGGGCCTCAGAGAACACGTCCTCACCAATATCTTCTCCTCGAACACTCAGGGCCTGGCCCAGTCTGGGGAGAAGGAAGGGGGAGGAAGTGAAGCCCAGAACACAAGGATGGCCCCTCAGCTCCCCAGGGCCACCTACCTGCAGGTGAACCTGACGACAGGACACTGATTGTAGGCACCCACCACACGCACCACATCACCCAGGCGGCACCTGGTGGGGCAAGCGGGAGTGACGTCAGGCCCAAGGGTCTGTAAGTCCATGCTCAGCAGGGTCCCAGGGGGCCTGTGGTAGCAGGGGTCGGGCAGGTGATCACCTGGTGAGGCTGACACGGTCAGTCAGCACTAGCTCATACTCTTTGCCCTCCTGTGCCTCGGCCAGCAGGAGGGTGGAGGTGGCCTCCTCCTGGGCTCCTTCCTTGACGGGGAGCAGCTCAGTGAAGGGGGCTCCAGGGGGCAGAAGGTAGAGCCCACGGGGCTGCTCTGGCCACAGGTTTAGGGCCACCACCCCTGTAGGGAACACACAGCCTCATTAGCATCTGGTGGGGCTACTGCTTTCTGCGACCCCCCCAGGCCCCAACCCTCTGAGCACATGACCCTGTTCCTGCCCTTCCTGGCACCCCCTGCTGCCCGGCTGCCCCAGGCTCAGTCACTGCCTCCCGGGCAGAAGCAGAGCGAGTGGTTCTGGAGGCAGCGGACCTGGGAGGAAACCCCGGTACACATGAATTTGTGCAAGACCCTCAACCTCTGAGGCTCTGTTTTTTCATCTGTGAAAGGAAGCTGCTAATCCCCAGGTACACGGTGTTGGGGGTTTAAGTGAGATGATAACGTAGGGCTCCATCCATGGCAGCTTGCTATGGGACCTCTGCCCCTGCCCCCACCTCTGCTCTTGGGTCTTGCTGACCTCCAGAGGCAGCGTAAGCGGGAGAGAAGAAGGCCAGCCCTTGGCACCACAAGGCCCCGAGGGCAGCGACAGCCTCAGCCTGGCCTCCGGCGTCCAGAGTCACCACCACCTGCAGCTTCGGCCACAGCCGAAGGGCCAGTCCTCGGGGTCCCTGCTCTAGGGCCTGCCGCAGCTCAGCAGCCCGTCCAGGCAGAGGTGCTCCTGGGTTCCCGGCAGCTATCGCCCTAGCCAGCTCTTCGCCATCGGTCTCCAGGGCCAGGAAGACATCCAGGAGTTCGACTGCTGTCCCGGCTTCCAGTACTCTCAGCCCTGGGGACCTCAGAGCCTCCAGCAGCAGGGCCACAGGGTCCTTGGCTCCACGGGGGCTAACCTGGCCCAGGGCATGGCCAAGCCAGGGGAAGGGGCTGGGCCAAGGGGATGTGGGGGTCACACAGGCTGTGCTTCCTGGAGCCAGCACTTCTGGGTAGGCCTTCTTTAGGGCTATCAGACCCAGCAAGGTGGCCTGGAGGGAGAGAAAAGAGGGTGTCCATCTGGCCTCAGATCCAGTTTGGGGGGGCCTTTGCCCACCATGATGGGGGGGTTTGGTTGCAAGCAGGGGTCTCTGGTAGGGCTGGGCTCTGGCCGTCCCACCTTACCTGTAGAGAGGCCTCCCCTCGGTACTGAGGTGCGGTCAGGGGCAGGACCTTCCTGCCACTGTCTTCCTCTTGGGCCTGGCTGGCTTTGGTCAGAGGGAGATGATTCCGGAAGGTGCTCATGTCTGTAGCCCCAAAGACACCAGAAACCCCTCAGAAAGCCACAGTTTCCCAAGAGTTTCAAGTAAAACAGGTGAGACCTTTGAGGGAGGAACCTGAAATAGACCTGTGGGGGAGGGGCTCCGAGGGCCCCCATGGGAAAATTCCTCTGGAAGGAGAGAGCCAGTCCCAGGTTGGGTGGGTCTCCGGGTCAGGCCACTCTGTATTGGCAGTGAGGGGGGTAGGTGGGACGGAGGAAGGGGGGATTCACTTCCTGGAATCTGATGTCCTGTGGGGTTTCTTTTTCTTTAAGTCACCTTCCCAGACCCTGAAACACACCTGTGCTCCCCCTGAGGGGACTGCGGGGACCCTGGGCTCCCTGCAGACACCACTTCAGGGCCTGCTGCTGGCTCTGGCCCACATGTAGCGTGCTCTGCTCCAGCCTTCGCCACTGCCAGGCGGCTGCCCAGCCCAGGGCAGCCCATGCCACATGGTGCTGGAGGCTGGCAAGCCAGGCCCACCCGGCATGCTGGGACCGCTGCTGCCAGAGCAAGGCCAATGGCAGCAGCAGCAGCAGCAGGAGTGGCCACAGCAGCATCTCCACGTAGCTCCTGGGAGGAAAAAGGAACCGGAGTATGGTGGGGTGAAGGGATGACCCATTCCTTCCCCTGCACTCTACTGCACACTGGGAAACCGAGGAAAAATGAAGTTTGGGAAGAAGGCAGGACACTGTTGGCAGGTGATGCAGAGGAGAGACCACGGAGGCTTTTGAGTCCCACTGACCTGAGTTCAGATCCTGCCTCTGCTGCTTGTCAGCTGTGGGGCCCTGAGTAATTCAGTGGCTGCGCTGTGCTCTGTTTCATCTGCAAACTGGGAACACGAATACCTCCCTCAGAAGGCGTGGAAAGGCCTGGGCACAGGGCCTGGCACATAGTGTCTGCTGAACATCCCTTGCCCACTCCCGAGTGGCTTTGCTTTCTCTGGGGATCCACCCTGTCCCAGCTCTGTGTCCCTCCTGAGCCCTGGACAGTGGGTCCATGCCCACATGCACCTCTCGCAGCCCCCTTCTGCTCACTCCCAGCACCAGGGCCCCTTGGTGTCCCTGCCTCAGGTCTCAGCACACAACCGCCAGAAAACTGGAGCTGGTGGCTTTAAAGGGCTGGGCCACGATGGGGAAATCCGGTCACCAGCCTGAGGGAGGAGCTGAAGTGGGGGTGCTCTTAAAGGGGCAGGTCACATAGAGGACCGGCCTGTTGGGCGCTGGGCCAGGATGGCAGATGGGGAGTTAGGGCCAGGGTAGCATGGTCCTCAAACTCACACAGGTGGAGGGAGAGAAAGTTGAGCATGGGAAAGAGCGCTGGTGAGCCGCTTGAACCGGAGTGTGGCACACTCCTTCCTGCAGCAGCTTCAAGCTTGAGAACTATTAAAAACCCAAATCTTTTCCCTACCCAGAAATCCTCCGCACAAAGGTGGTGGAGAAAATAAAAAAACAATTTTATTGTTGAATATGCATTAAACTGGAATGCAATACTGCACATCTGCTAAGAAATTGCAAAGACAGAAAGAAATCTCACCCTTTATATAGCCAACCACATACAACCTATTACAATCAGGTTTTCAAGATAAACAATAACCCATGCTCAAGTAAGAGGACTTGATAGCACTATTGTCACATATATTTCATCCTAACTTTACCTGGTAATTGGGGTGACCATCTGGGTTAGCTTACTGGCTTTATCCCAAGGAAAATCACGAACTTCTCACATCTTTATGAGAGGAGGTAGTTTTGCAACTTGGAGCAAGGTGCCCACCTAAGTGAGGCTCCTACTACCCTCCCACGGTAAAGTTCGAGAAGCTGTGCTGTAGGGGGAGGTTCTTCTGCTGCCTTGTTAAGCCTCCCTCCACCTGTGCTCTGGACCTAAGCCCTGAAAGCACTAAAACCCTTCCCTGTACTCCTCACCACCTTTTTTCTCTTCACAGCTGAGCTGCCTTAAATAGATCTGCTCCCACTCTCCGGCTAACTCACCTCACTTTCACCACTTGCACTCTTTTTTTTCTTGCTGAGGTCTTGCATTTGCTTTTTTTTTTTTTTTTTATAACACCTTTAGAAGAGATAATTCACACACCATACAAATCACCCATGTAGTGCACAATTCAACATCTTCTAGTGTATCCCCAGATACGTGCAACCAACACCACAGCCAATTTTATAACCTTCTCATCACTTCAAAAACAAACCCAATTCCCTTTCAGTATCACCTACGAACACCTGCCCAGCCTCTGAGCAACCTCAAATCTATTTCCTGTCTCTATAGATTTGCAGATCCCAGACAGTTCATAGAAAGGGAATCATATGACACGTGGTCTTTTTTACCTGACTTCTTTCACTTAGCATGATGTGTTCAAGGTGCTTCCATGCAGTACTGTGTAGCAGCACCTCATTGCTTCTTATTGCTGAGTATTCCATTGCATGGATTGCTGCATTTTGGTTGTCCATTCATGAGTGCTGTATATTCGGGTTATTTCTACTCTTTGGCTATTATGCATAATGCTGTTATAAACATTTGTGTATAAGTTTTTCTGTAGCTAGGTTTTCACTTTTCTTGTGTAGATACCTAGGAGTGGAATGGCTGGGTTATATAGTAACTCTTTGTTTGAGGAACTGCCAAACTGGTTTCCAAAGTGGCTGTACCATCTTACATCCCTACCAACAGTATATACAGGTTTTGATTTTTTTTTTTTTTTTTTTGAGACAGAGTCTTGCTCCGTTGCCTTGGCTAGAGTGCAGTGGCGTCATCACAGCTCACTGCAATCTCAAACTCTTGGGCTCAAGTGATCCTCCTGCCTCAGCCTCCCAGAGTGTTAGGATTATAGGCATAGGCATGAGCCACCATGTCTGGCCCAGGGTTCCAGGCTTCTGATTTCTCTACGTCCTTACCAACACTTGTTACTGATATTTTTTTTTTTTTTTTGAGACAGAGTCTCACTCTGTTGCCCAGTCTAGAGTGCCGTGGTGTCAGCCTAACTCACAGCAACCTCAAACTCCCAGGCTCAGGTGATCCTTCAGTCTTAGCCTCCTGGTAGCTGGGACTACAGGCACTTGACACCACACCCTGCTAATTTTTTGTTTCTATTTTTAGTTGCTGTGCTAATTTTTTCTATTTTTAGTAGAGATGGAGTCTCGCTCTTGCTCAGCTGGTCTTGAACTCCTAAGCTCCAGCAATCCTCCTGCCTCGGCCTCCCAGAGTGCTAGGATTACAGGCTTGAGCCACTGCGCCTGGCCCACAAAAGTTTTTAATTTTGATGAAGTCCAATTATCTATTTTTCCTTTTATGTCTTGTGCTTTCAGTGTTATATCTAAGAATCCATTCCCAAATCCAAGCTTATAAAGATTTACCCCATGTTTTCTTCTAAGATTTTTTATAGTCTTAGCTCTTTCATTTAGGTCTTAGATCCATTTTTTATTGTGGCAAAATATACATAAAAATTTAGCATTTTAACCATCTTTAGGTGTATAGTTCAGTGGCATTAACTACACAGTTTTCAACAATTGCCACCATCCATCTCCAGAACTTTTTCATCTTCCCTAACTGAAGCTCTGTAACCATTAAACATTAATTGTCCATCTCCCCTACCGCCAGCCTCTAACGACCCCATTCTCTTTTCTGTCTCTATGAATATGACTACTCTGGGTACCTCATATAAGGGGAGTCATATAACGTTTGTCCTTTTGTGTCTGGTTTATTTCACTTAGCATAATGTCTTCAAGGTTCATGCATATCGTAGCATGTTTCAGAATGTCCTTCCTTTTTAAGGCTGAATAATAGTCCCTTGTACGTATACCCTGTTTTGTTTATTCATTTATCCGTCAATGGATACTTGGGTTGTTTCTACCTCTTGGCTATTGTGAATAATGCTGCTATGGACGTGGGTGTACAAATATGTATTTGAGTCCCTGCTTTCCATTCTTTTGTGTATATGCCCAGAAGTGGAACTGCTGGATCAGATGGTAATTCCATGTTTAATTTGTTGAGAAACCATCATGTTTTCACAGCAGCTACAGCAGCTACACCAGCTTACATGCCCACCAGCAGAGCACAAGGACTCTGTTTCAGCTTCCAGGTAGCTGAAAATGCGGTGGAGGTTCCTGAGGCTGGTGCGCCCAGGGAGGGCATCTCCGCACTCCTTCTCCTATGCCTCTCCCCATGCTTCTCTTCATCTGTACCCTTTGTAATATCCTTAAATAAACCGGTAAACAATTATTACTAGTTAATTGACTTGTTGCAAGGCAACCGGACATCAAGGATAAACAGGACTATGTGAAGTTCATAGACATCCCAGATTCCTGCGATGGGCCTCAGCTGCAATGTCCTCTTGCTTTTCCTGATACTGATTTACTTCCTGAGGCCTTCAAACCACAACAGACACTCAGGCTGTTCATTATGTCTTAAAGGTGCCTTTTTTCAGGGCCTCACCCTGTCACCCAGGCTGCAGTGCAATGTGTGATCATAGCTCCCTGCGTCCTCAATAGAGGTGCTATTTGTTATTTGAAACCAAGAAAGTCCTGAAGCAGGTGCTGAATCTCACTCACGTAAATACCTTTCCCTCCAGAGAGGTTAACAGCCTGCAGTGAGTTGCATGGGAAACTGGATAACCTTTTTTTGATTTTTTATAATAATCTTTTTTTTTAAATTTGCTCTCCCCTCAGGGATCATCCTATATATTTTTAATGGTGAGTTTGTAGATCGAGGAAACAATTCCATAGAGATCCTAATGATCCATGTCAAAAGAAACAAAACAAAATTTGTGTTGCTGTCACCAATCGGAGTAAACGGAGACCACGCCACTGAACTGAAGCAAGATAAAGTAGGTGTCACTGTTACTATGCCCAAGAGACTCAAAGCAAATGGATCCCTTTCTGAACATGCGTCAAAGCATGAATGGGAACAGGTTACTGATATTCTGCGGAGTTATACAAAAAAGGCTGCTTCTAAACACAAGTCGAGGAGGGGGCTGCGATTTTGGACCAGATATTACTTCCAAGATTCTTAGTAAACACCAGGGGAAGATGCTCATTCGGTCTCGTAAGCCCAGAGAGTGTGAAATCTGCCATGATGGGAAGGTTGTTACTGTATTTTCTGCTTCTAATTATTATGAAGGAGGAAGCAATTGAGGAGCTTACGTCAAACTGTGTTCTGGTACGACGCCTCAATTTTTCCAGTACCAAGGAACCAGGGCAATGTGCCTAAAGCCTCTTCACCAAAGGGTGAATATGGTGGAAATCAGTGCCAACAGGATATTGAAAAAGAGAGAATGGGTCGGGCGCAATGGCTCACATTTGTAATCCTAGCACTCTGGGAGGCCGAGGCAGGTGAATCGTTTGAGCTCAGGAGTTTGAGACCAGCCTGAGCAAGAGCAAGACCCCGTCTCTACTAAAAATAGAAATTATATGGACAACTAAAAATAAACATAGAAAAAATTAGCCGGGCATGGTGGCACATGCCTGTAGTCCAAGCTACTCAGGAGGCTGAGGCTGGAGGATTGCTTGAGCCCAGGAGTGTGAGGTTGCCGTGAGCTAGGCTGATGCCACAGCACTCTAGCCCAGGCAACAGAGCAAGACTCTGTCTCAAAGAAAAAAAAAAAAAGAATCAGCGGGAGCATTCCATGTTCTTCCTCTACATTCTTTTGCATCTTATGACCTAGGATGCCTTTCTCGCAGCATGAACCAGTTTCCTATCATAATCAGCTGTATCAGCTGCTTTTCTCCAGCTGGGACCCTCTTAAGGGTAGGAACCATTTCTCATCCCACACACAATGCCTGGTTCAGGGATATATTCTAAATGTGCTGAATTTTAAGGACGAGCTTTCAGAGGTCAGGAGGCTCAAAGATGAAGACTATCATTCTAGTGTTCCAAACATTACCTGGGCGGGAAAGCATGAAATGCCCCCATCGGACATCAAAGCTAATGGCACAGCCAGCTTCCAACCAGTTCCCTTTTTTCAGGGTCACACTGATGACTGGAAACTTTCCCCTCTTGAAGCCACCCTCCCTCAGCATGTGATGAAAAATACAAACAGACTCAACATTGTCCCTTCAGAGGAAGCCTTTATTGTAACATAAAATACACAATTTTGTGACTGCCCCAAATTGTACATAATACTTTTTGGGTGGCTATGTAACTAATCTGCCTCGACACTAAAATAGGTATCTGAAATAATTTCACAAAGTTTTAAAAAGAAAAATTATAAAAAGTATACTTTCATTTTAAGTTATATTTGCTTTTAGTCTCCCCCCACCCCCTACAAAACCCTGCACATACCACACACCGAGCTGAAACATTTGAGGGCGCGCGTGTGTGTCTGGGAGCAGGTGAGAGGCTGAGCGGGTCTAGACTCGCCATGGCCCCTTCTTGTGGTTTGCGGGAACAGGGAGAAGAGAGAAATAGAACGCAGACAGTGAGCGCACCTTTCAGCCGCAAATCTCCCCCATCTCTTGGCACAGTCTCAGTAGCACTGAGGACAGCTTGGCCACCGTACCAGCAGGGGAAGCCCGCGCTCAGGGAAGCCACACTCTTCAGCCCTCTTCCTTCCCAGCCCAATGCCAACTGTGAAGTGAGCTCCAGGAGGCCAGGGACGGCCAGACTGCTCCGCCCTCAGCAGGCCCCGGGCTGGGTCCATCCCAACCTGAAATTGTGTCAACCCCCTCTGCAAAGCCCTCTCCCCTGCGCCCCAGGGTTGCTAGAACAAAGAGGGGGGCCTCAGAGGCGGGGGCTGGTGAAGCATCTCTGAGCGACCAGCAGGGAGCGCTCTTTGAGCCTGAGTCCCCAAGTGGCCGGGCTTCCCTTAGCGCCCTTCCCTAACGCGCCCGTCCAGGGTAGAAAGTTTCATCAAATCTTGACAGGGGGCGGCTTAGCAGCCTCCTTCATCAGTGCTGGTATCCATGGAAGGCTCAGCCTGCTCCTCAGAGGCAGAGAGATCCTACTGCCTGGCATAGAAAAATAAATCAGTGTATGAAACCAAGCCAAGGCAAACAGCAGCTTTTAAAAAGTCATCTTCCAATAAATAATTTACTACAGAGGAATATTTTCCTTTAACAGCAAAACACTGATAAATTCAGAAGTTATTTTTGTAAAAAAAATATCTATTTACTCACATGTATAAAAATAAGGTTTCTCGGGCCATCTTCTCCTGGGTGTGGTCATGCCCTTCTTTCGGAGAGGGGGACCAGAGGTGGCCTTATAGGCCTTGCCTGTAAGCTACACCTGCTCAC
Source organism: Lepilemur ruficaudatus (assembly GCA_963574885.1). Taxonomy (NCBI): domain Eukaryota; kingdom Metazoa; phylum Chordata; class Mammalia; order Primates; family Lepilemuridae; genus Lepilemur; species Lepilemur ruficaudatus. The sequence goes on along the minus strand of CAUYRT010077808.1, from coordinate 5,175 downwards.
CACCACCCCCACCCACCGGAGATAGCCCATTCCTTCCTTCTGGTGTAAAGCTACAGAAGAAACTGTGGAACAAAATGACGCTTAGGCTTTGTTGTTTTGTTTTTATAGTTCGTCAGCTCTCCTGGCCAACTCGCTGACTGCTTTCCCCGTGTGCCCAAGGCCTGACACCCAGCACCTGCCAGGAGGGCAAGCTCCTGCGGGACGAGCTGGCCCCTGTTCAGACCACACTCTTGCCACCTGCTCCTGGAGATGTCACACGCAGACAGTGAAGGGAAATGAGGGGACCTGGATATGAACGACCCTGCACGGATGCAGGAAGAAAGAATTTTGATGCCAAATTAGGGTGGGAATGGGAAAACAAAAAAGATCCAATTTAGAAACAAAAACGCCATTTAACATTTGCAAAAAGCCATTATCAATAAGCCTTGAGAAAACCCTGGGTTGTGATGGCTCAGAGGAAGAGCGCCCGGCTCCCCAGGGTAACGAGGCGACATGCTTGGTGCCTGCAAGTCAGGGCTGGGCACTCCACTCTGGCCAAACACAAAGCACATCAACACTGTAAGCTCTCACGTATGTGACCCTCTTTTCCTTCCTCTGTTTTGCCAAATGTGTCTGCATAGGAGCTCAGTGGCAATTCCAGGGGCAGGGGGAGGAGGGGAAGGGAGGACCCAGAGAGAATGTTAAGATGGGTTGAGTGATACGTAAAAAGCCACCACCCATCTGGAAACCTGTGACTTCCCTTGCCCCGGCAACCTTTGTACGCTGTCCTTCTTCCCCTCCCTGTCCAAGAGCAGAGGGGCGGCGGGGAGGGATGGAAGGAGGACTGGCTTTCTCTGTCAAAAGGCAGTTAGCTACATTTCAGAAGAAAAGCAGAGACATCACGGTTACGCATCACGTGCTTGGCAGACAGGGTGACAAAGACTCACTAGGGAGGGGGGCTCTCTCCTCCCTTTGTCCTTCTCTTACTTGAACAGTCACATGTCAAAGTTCAGCCACCCCTAAGACACCTGGCCAAGTTCCAGGGTTCGTGGAACTAACTGCCTTTCTGCACAAGGTAAAAATAAGCACAGCCTCGGTTCGTGGCCCCTGCTAAACTCAGGACAGCAAGAGGGAGGAACACCACAACGTGCAAACACACGCACACACATGCACACACGCACATACTCACGCTCCCTTCACTGGTGCCACCATGCACAGAAACACTAAAGTCACAACTAGTAATAACACTTCACATTATGAGTATTGTTTCCAAAGAGAAGCGATTCATGGAATTAGAACATCCACAAGAGTGACTCCTCTGGCGAGGACGAAGAAGCTGAAGATGGCGAGGCCGAGGGGTCACGACTGCGCGTGCGGGATCCACTGACTGTCCATCGGGCGGCCGAGCAGCTCCTCCACGCGCCGCGCCACGTCCATCGTGTCTTCCAGATCGAAGTCCCCGTCAGTCTCCAGGACTGAGTCAGGGCTTGGGAGGGAAAGAACGGAGATGAAGGAAAGGGGAAAGGTTGTTGGACACCACCTCAAGCCCACAGCCCACCAGGGGGATGGCCTACGACACCCTGTCGTGCCCAGCGTAAGGCCTCACGGGTAGAGAACCACTGATCTGAACACTTTGCTCGCTGGTGCTACAGACAGACTCAGACTAGAACACTCACCCCGGCGGCCTCTGACACTGCTCGTCCAGACACATCAAAACCCCATTCAGTCCTTACACGGAGCAAGAAAACTCTCCATTCTGAGAGATGGCATTTGCCCAACCCCACTCTAAACTACCAAAATCTTTTGGTTGAATCTCTTCCTCCCACGGCTAGAGCCTGGGCCTAGGCCGGGTGGCCTTGAACCTAGAGGAGTTCTGGATCCCTTTGCCCCCCAGCCCTGCAGGGGGCCAGCCTGGGACGAGGGGGTCCGCTCTTCCCCTGCAGACCCCGATGAGAACACCACTTACTTTGGTGGGTACATGTTATAGTGAGCCTGGGGGCACACAGACGGGGAGGGCGCCTGGTCCATGTACGTGGTGCTGGCCCCGGCGTCTGCTGACACGTTCACAAACCTGCAGGAGGAAGCAGGACAGAGCCTCAGACGCCTGGGAGGCCACGTCTTGGGGAGGGGCTCGGGGGGCATCTTTACGTCTTTCTGGGGGTATAGAAGGATGAAGTGCTCTACTCGGCCCTGGGGCTCTGACTGTAGCACCAAGCCCAGGTCCCTCCCCAGGGCTGAGTCAGCTTTCCTAGGGGATGGGGGATCAGAATGTGGGGGCCCAGGAACAGGAGGGACAGCAGTGTATGGGGAGGAGAAGACAGGCGGGAGGAGAAGACAGGTGGGAGGACAGCCAGAGCTGGGCCCTGGTTACTCACTCAGGGACCACTTGCTTGATCTGTGGCTTCACGTATCCATCAACTGCTTTAGCTGCCAAGGGGAGAACGATGATGAGAACCAAAGTTCTCAAATGCAATAACAATGTAATCTCCCTTAAGAATCATACCTTTTCTTAGGATAAGACACAACTACATGTTTTCTTTACTTTTTTTTTTTTAGAGTCTCACTATTGCCTGGGCTAGAGTGCCTAGCTCACAGCAACCTCAAAGTCCTGGGCTCAGTGATCCTCTTGCCTCAGCTTCCCAAGTAGCTGGGACTACAGGCATGCGCCACTATGCCTGGCTAATTTTTTTTACTATTAGTAGAGACGGGGTCTTGCTCTTGCTCAGGCTGGTCTTGAACTCCTGACTTCAAGTGATCCTCCCCCTCGGCCTCCCAGAGTGCTAGGATTATAGGCATGAGCCACTGCCCCCAGCCACAACCACATAATCTTATCTTAGGATATGATATAAACATTTAATATTTCCATCCGCTAGGAAGACCTGGTAGAGGAGAAACTCAACACTAAAACTGAAAATCAAGATATTTTCCAAGTTGGCTTGTATGTTTTAACAAATTCCTCAAACCACAGAAGTACTTCAGTACAAATCTAAGTCAAGCATTCACTGCATAGTAATTCTAAAAAGAAAAAATACATTTAAAACCTTAAAGTGCCGGGCGCGGTGGCTCACGCCTGTAATCCTAGCACTCTGGGAGGCCGAGGCGGGTGGATAGCTCAAGGTCAGGAGTTCAAGACCAGCCTGAGCAAGAGCGAGACCCCGTCTCTACTATAAAAAAATAGAAAGAAATTAATTGGCCAACTAAAAAATATATATGTCAAAAAATTAGCCGGGCATGGTGGCACATGCCTGTAGTGCCAGCTACTCGGGAGGCTGAGGCAGAAGGATTGCTTGAGCACAGGAGTTTGAGGTTGCTGTGAGCTAGGCTGAAGCCACGGCACTCTACAGCCCAGGCAACAGAGTGAGACTCTGTCTCAAAAAAAAAAAAAACAAAACAAAAAAAAAAAACTTAAAGTGGAAGATGCAGCAGAGGGAGAGGATTTGCTCCATCTGACCCCAGGGACAAAGTTAGGACCCGCACTGGGAGGGCACAAGAGGACACAAGATTATTATCATAAGTAGAACTGCCCAAAAAAGAAATGGGCTGTCTTGGGATGAAATTATTTCCTTATCACTGTAGGTTTAGAAGCAGAGCGTGTACAAACACTTGCCAGGGGTCGTACAGAAAAATCCAAGCCTTAGAAAGGAGTTGATTGGACATGATGATGCCGGGGTCACTGTAACTCTGAGTGTCTGCTCTTTTGGGAAAGGGAATGTCACTTTTTCTAGCACCTGCATGTTCCTTTGTGCCCTTGGGTTTCTGCATTTGGGGTGATCTGGTGGCCACTTGTCCTAGTGAGTGTCATCTGTGCCTGGATGCTGAGGTTGTGTCCCTCACTCTCCACGGAATCCCCACTGGGGTACCGTGGACTACGGATTAACCCAAATGTGATCTGTTCAACAATAGTCACCTTTCTAGAAGACTGAGTTGAGTGTGGGAATCCAGTTAACTAGGTAATAAGAATACAACAGTTGACATATGCAAATGAAGTCTTATTTCCCAGGTATGTGAGTAGGGAAGTGTAACTTTATACCAGACAAAGAAGGCCACACGATGATCTGCAGGGTCAGCTACACAGCCCATGAGAATGAAATGCTATAAGGTTCACACATTGCTTGATATCCTAACTTGCTTCTTTCGGGGCTTCAAGTGTCAGGAGCTACCTTTATGTAACACCTCATGCATTTTGTGCTTTACACTCTACACAGAATTTTATAGATTAGCTGAAAAGATAAAAACCAAAGAAATGCTTCAAGATAAAGGATTTTAAAATCTAGATTAGCTGTGCTAACAAAAAGAAGCAGTGATATGGATAATCCAAAATACCACATAGGCCGGGCGCGGTGGCTCACACCTGTAATCCTAGCACTTTGGGAGGCCGAGGCAGGTGGATTGCTCAAGGTCAGGAGTTCGAAATCAGCCTAAGCAAGAGCAAGACCCCGTCTCTACTAATAATAGAAAGAAATTAATTGGCCAACTAAAATATATATAGAAAAAATTAGCCAGGCATGGTGGCGCATGCCTGTAGTCCCAGCTACTTGGGAGGCTGAGGCAGAAGGATTGCTTGAGCCCAGGAATTTGAGGTTGCTGTGAGCTAGTCTGACGCCACGGCACTCTAGCCTGGGAAACAGAGTGAGACTCTGTCTCAAAAAAAAAAAATACCACATAAATTTAAACACATTTTGGCCTATTTTCCCACCTGGAAATATAACCATCATCTTAGGATGAGAAGGCATGAGTCTCTAAAGAGAAAAGCTTGATAGATTGGAATTTTATAGAAATTATAAGTCTTTGCACTTCAGCAAAATAAAGCTTAAATGTTAAAAGAACAATAACACACTGAGAAAAATATCCGCTAGATAACAGGTTACTATATTTACTATATGAAAAACACACATCATTAAGAAAAAAGTAACTCCAAAAGAAAAATGAGCAAGAAACATGAACACACCCTTCATAGAAAAAATACAAAAGGCCAATAATGTGGTTAAAAAATACAGGCTCTGGGCCGGGCGCAGTGGCTCACGCCTATAATCCTAGCACTCTGGGAGGCTGAGGCGGGAGGATCGCTCAAGGTCAGGAGTTCGAAACCAGCCTGAGCAAGAGCGAGACCCCGTCTCTACTAAAAATAGAAAGAAATTAATTGGCCAACTAAAAATATATAGAAAAAATTAGCCGGGCATGGTGGCGCATGCCTGT
>CAUYRT010077806.1:0-54315 GCA_963574885.1 Lepilemur ruficaudatus | reverse complement strand
CAATTAATTTGTTTCTATTATTAGTAGAGACAGGGTCTCGCTCTTGCTCAGGCTGGTTTCGAACTCCTGACCTTGAGCAATCCGCCCGCCTCGGCCTCCCAGAGTGCTAGGATTACAGGCGTGAGCCACCGCGCCCGGCCGGAGACTGCTAATTTTTAAGTAAACAAGACAAACAATATCTGGTCCCTGCCTAGAACTCACATTTTAGTGAAGGAGAAAGACTAATACACACAGTATAGTTTGATGATGCCACATTTGAGGTGGAGTCAATGTATGGTGGTGACAAAGATGATGGAAGAGATCATTTTGGGGAGGTCATGGAAGGCTTAGAAAAGTTAAAATACTAGATAGATATTGAAAGCGTACAGGAGTTCCCCCTTTGAGAAGAAGATAAGGAGATTGTAGGCAGAGACAACAATGGGAGAAAATATATGGCGGTTTGAATCAACATCATGTGTTTGAAGACCTGTAGGCATTTTCTGTGGTTTATATAGGCTGTTGGGAGACTCAACCTGAGACAATGCTGGAGATATATATGCAAAGGCCAGGCCATGTTATATTTTATTTCATCATTCATCTCTTTACTCAACAAGCATGTTGTTTATCCTGAGAGAAATAAGGAGCTGTTGAATGGGTTTAAGCAGAGAAATGATATGTTTTAGAAAATTGTTGTGGCACCATGGATAATGCATTCAATGGAGCTAGGACTAGAAAAAGAAAGTCCTGTTGATTTTCAGCATCTGGGTAAGAAATAATGGGCAGCTAATAAACCAAAAGAATGATCTTGGGAATAGGGAATAGAGGCTAACTCTGAAGGCTGTTAAGGAGACAGAATCAGTAAGACTTCAAAACTACTTTGATGTGAGACTTGAAGGTTGGGAGGAGAGAAGTTTGTAAGATGATTCCTAGGTTTCTGGCTTAGGATGTTGTGTAGGTAGTATGATTTATTAACAGAGGGATTTCAAGGAGAAGAATGGATGCTGGAGGAAAGGGAATACCTCTGTGAAGTTTTGGACGTATGTTTCATTTGCCATTTAACATTTATTTATTGTCTACTATATACCAGGCATGGCACTGGGCTCTGGGCACGAGTTGATGAAAAGTGACATATGGTTCTTACAACACTTGAGTGCAAGTATGATAAGTGCTATGAAGTAGAGGCACATAGTTCCAACCTGGTGCGTAGTAAAGGAACTCTGACCTAGTTAGGAGAAGGTATGGGAGAGAGTTGCCCTGAAAAAGTGATGTGGATACTGACATATTTATGATGAGGAGGAGTTTACTGGTGAAGATGGTAGGTAAGAGCCATCTAGGCAGGAAGAATAGCATGAGCCCATGTCATGTGGTAGGAGAAAGCATGAATAATCAAGGTACTGAAATAATGCCAACTGCATGTGGAGCACAGAAAGATGGATAGGGAACAGGAGAGAGATTAGCTGAAGGGTGATGCTCAGAATTATGGTCTTTATCTTAAGTGCCATTGGGGAGTTGGGGATGAAGAGACTAGGGATGGTGGTAATATGACCAGATTTGGTTGGGAGTGGTAAGAGGGAAAAAGGTAAACCCATTAGCAGGCCATGCAAATAGGCAATTTCTCATTCTATAGAGTTCTTGGAATTTTCCTTAAGGAAAAAGATAGTTTTCTATTATATAAAAAGTTATGATTTTGTAATATAAAAATAGAGCTAACTAAATTACTTATTGAATATAAATTATCAAATCGAGGACAGAGCCAAGAGCAGAAACAATCTCAGATTCCCAGATTCCTAAGTAAAACCTCATGTCTCTTTTGCTTTGTGATAGATTACCTAAATGGAATAAGGTATTTCAAATATATGTGTGCTTGGATTTTTTCAAACATATATGTGAAAGTACAGTACCATTCATAAATACCAAATAGTTAGTTTTACAATATATTGTTCTAATCAAAACTTTAACTTAATCTAATTTCATGTCATTATTAATATATAATACATTTCAAAGTGTTAGAAACAGAAACAAGGACATTAGCACTGTTATTGTGCTTCTTTCAGATTTTTTTTTGGTGTATATGATTTTTAAAACAGTCAATATTAGTCTATTTTGTACTGAGATTATTTAGTTTGTTTGCTTAATCTGGATTATAGTTGGTAATCATTTTCCTTCTCATGGTGGTAAGATAATATTTTTACAGGATTCTCTTGAAAGAACACTTGAAATATGATAATTATATGAGCCTCCAGTTGTGAAAGTCAAGTGATTGAGACTCCCTAGTCTTAGAATTTAGGTCTTACTTCCGTGCATATGCTATACTGTGGTTCCATTTTAATTTTTGCCACTCTCATTTGGAGACTATTTGCTCATCTATACAACACTTGCACAACAAGTGTTGTAATTTAGAAAAAAGTCTTACTGTGAAATAATCAGATTTTTAAAATAGATAATATTTAAAATCTTTCTCATAATTTCTTCATTTTTATTGGAAATCGATATATACAAAATGTTTAACGTTTCGGTTTAAACAAAAGTAAATATTTTATAGCTAATATTGTCCCTAAATTATATATCAAATAGGCAGCCTAATTTGTAGCAAATACAAAAATATCGAAACATACATTGTACCTATAAAACCACATGTATAGGTAGTTCATATAAACAAAACTCCTGTTGACTCAGAGGCTTTCACAGGATTTTCTCAGAAAAATAAGCTCTAAAAACAGTAGTGTAAAAGGCAATCAAAAACTGCTTCCTATGGGTGACTCAGAGGACTCAAAATCATTTTTAAAGAAGCTATGCATATATCATTTTGCCTTAAACAATTTCCTACTTCCTATCCCTATCCCTAAGGCAGAGTTAATGACTCCTTCTACGTGTTACCTTGCCTTATGTACCCTTAGTGTACTTATCACATTGTTTTGTAACTAATAGCTATCTGTAAATTCCTTGAGGGTAGAGACCATACTAGTTTATCTTAATATCCCCAGTGTATAACTCAAATAAATGTTTCATGTACTAATATGTAAATTAACACATTAAGGCAGAGATTTTTGTCCATTTTTTTCCACTGATGTATCCCAGTGTCATAGCGTCTAGCATTTAATAGGCATTTAATAGACATTTGTTGAATGAGTGAATAAATGAATGGATACATGAAAGAATGGAAAGAATTTAAATTTTTGTCATAAATATAAGTAGCACAGAGGAAGAAATATATATAAGTTTGAATAAAAATTATTTTTCCTATTGTCTCTAATTTACAGAATGATCAAGTCCCGACCTCTGGATTATACCTTTGTTCCTCGAACATGGATCTTCCCTGCTGAGTATACCCAATTCCAGAACTATGTGAAAGAACTGAAGAAAAAACGGAAGCAGAAAACTTTTATAGTAAAACCAGCTAATGGTGCAATGGGTCATGGGTAGGTTTATTTTTATCTGGAATATATAAAAATTAAAAATTCTGGTGGAAAAGAATGAATATGAGCAATTAATTACTCATGGTTGAGTACCAATATGAAAAAATAATAAAATAAATTATTAAGTCAACAGTTTATCAGACTTTAATAGGAGAAAAGAAAATAGAGGGTAAAAATCCCCACACTTCTCTAATTTTTTCTTAAACATAAAACTCACGTTTATAATAATTTTGATAAGTTTGGAGAGTAAAATTAGCATCTGCAGTAGAGCTAAACTTGGAGAAAGAAATGGAAAAGGAGTTACTCTTTTCATAGCTAGAAATCTTAAAGTGAAATATATATCTTCTTTGCTTTATAAATAAGTTTTTCTTTACGTAGCCATGGTAATTGGATTGAAAATGAGTAGAACACATTTTAAGCCAAAATGCCAAGAACTAGACTCGTTAACTGAGAATAGATTGTGCAACTTAATATTCTTGTTGCCTTTTGCTTACTTACGTTTAGTTTTCTGCAAAGTACTTTTTCAAAGAAAATGTGGCTGAGGCTGCTTTTAATAAAGTACACTTGAGTCATTTTAATTTTTTAATTTAAAATGCTGTAGGAAAAAAGGATATTTGTATATGTAACTACCAGGTAAATTATTGTTCAAAAATTGCCTTTTAATTTTTAATCATAACTTATTAATTGAATCATACATTATTTTAATATGTGGTTTGTTAATTTTAAAATAAACAACAATTCTTGTTATTGGGAATTGTGTATCAATTGTTAAACATTAAGTTGTCTCCCTATGTGTTAATATCAAAGGAAATTTTGGAGGGAGGAATACTTGAATTTCATGTTTTTCTGAATTTTTAGTGTTAAAAATTTAATATTAAAATATTTATATTTACATATATTTACATTTAATGTTATAATATTATAAATAAGTAATAATCTTCCAATTTCTTTTGATGATATAAAACATAGCTGGAAAAAGCAGATAACTGAAAGAGCATTCTGTGTTCCCAGGCTTTATTTCATGTAATGCAATAATACCTAGGTAAGGGACACCTCTCTTGTCTGTTGAATATAACTGTTTGCTTGCTAATCTTCTGTCCAGTTGTTCCATCCATTATTGAAAGTGGAGTATTGTAGACCTCAACTATTATTATAAAACTGTTTCTTCCTTTAATACTATCAGTTTTTGCTTCATATATTTTAGAGCTCTGTGGTTAGGACATAGATGTTTATAATTGTTGCATATTTTTGATGAATTGACTTTTTATCATTATATGATGTCACTCTTTGTTTCTTGTAACAATTTTTGCTTACACTCTATTTTCTCTGTTACTAGGATAGCCACTCCAGGTTACTGTTTGCATGTAATATGTTTTCCATTGTTTCACTTTTAACTTATTTGAGTCTTTGACTCTAAAGGGAGTCTCTTGTAGGTAGCATATATTATAGTTGGACCAGGTTTTTTTTAATCCATTCTGCCAAGGTCTGCCGTTAATTGGAGAGTTGATCTATTTACATTAATGTAATTACTGCAAAGGAATCATTTACTTCTGCCATGTTGCTATGTGTTTTATGTATGTCTTATATAGATTCTATTTCTCAATTCCTTCATTACTGCCCTCTTTTGTGTTACGTAGGTATTTTCTTGTGTACTACTTTAATTCCCTTATCATTTCTTTTACTACATATTTTTGAATTTTTTTAAATTATTGCCCTGGGATTACAATTAACATCTTAATTTATAACAATCCAGTCTGTATTAATATCAGCTTAGTTTTAATAGTGTACAAAGCTTTGTTCTTGTGTAGATTCACCCCCTTTATGTTGTTTTTGTTCTGTGTCAATCAGCCTAGATTTAGAACTGTTGTGTTATGGAGTTGTATTTTAAATCTATTAGGAAAAATGAGGGGTTACAAACCAAAACTTCACTAATAGTGACTTTTATATTATATTTACCTACATAGTCACCTTTCTGGTGTTCTTTGACAATTTTATTATTATGTGTCTTGGTGTGGATCTCATTGAGTTTGTCCTACTTGGATTTCATTGAGGCTTCTTGGATGTGTAGATTAATGTGTTTTATCAAACTGGGAAGTTTTCTGCCCTTACTTCTTTAAATATTCTTTTGATTTTTTCCTCTCTCTTTGCTACTTCTGAGATTCCCATTATGTGCATGTTCCAGTACTTGATAGTGTTTCACAGGTTTCTTAGGCTGTCATTTTTCTTTATTCTTTGTTATCTTTCTGTTTCTCAGACTAGATAATCTCAATTAGCTCATATTTAACTTTGCTGATTATACCTTCCCAAATATACTTTTTAGCCACCTTATTGAATTTTTCATTTCAATTACTGTACTTTTCAACTCCAGAATTTCTGTTTGGTTCCTTTTTTTTTGTTTGTTTGTTTGTTTTTGTTTTTTTTTTTTTTTTGCCAAATAATTTCTATCATTACTGGTATTCCAATTTGGTGAGACGTTGTTTTCATGGTTTCCATCAGTACTTTGTGCATGGTTTCCTTTAGCTCTTTGAGTAAATGTTAAATAGTTGATTATTCAGTAAGTCCAGTATCTGGACTTCCTCAAGGACAATTTCTTTTCATTGATAATTTCACTCTATAAAGGCCATACTTTTTTTTTTTGCATACCTCATAATTTTTTGTTGAAATCTGGACATTTTGAGTATTATAATGTAGCAACTTTGGAAATCAGACTCTCCCCCTCTATGTGGTTTGTTGTTGCTGCTTATTGTAGTGGTTTAGTAACCCTTCTGAACTAAGTTTTTAAAGTCTGTATTCTTTATTGTGTATGGCCACTGAAGTTCCAGTTCTGCTATCTCAGTGGTCAGCTAGAAAGTGGACAGAGATTTCCTTAAACATTTGTAATAAAACAAACAAACAAATAACAACAAAATCTCCGAATCTTTGCAGATGGGCTGTGTGTGTTTGTTAGGGGCATGCCTTCAACACTCAGACAGGCAATTTACAACTCTGCCTCAGCCTTCACTTCCTGCTTGTGCAGAGTCTGATGGTTAGTCAGAGGAGAGAGTTTAGAGCCTTACCAGATCTTTCTTGAACATGTACCTAGCGCTGGGCAAACACATGGTCTTTTAGATTCCCAGGAATATGTCAGAGCTTTTCAAAGTCCTGACAATTCTCATTCCCCAGCCTTTCTTCCTAGTCTTTTTAATTAGTCTATTGTTTGCGCCAACTGTTGCCTGGTCCTAAACACTAGGGACTAATACATATGCCTTTGAATGTTTCCAGCAATTGTCCCTAAAGGTAGCTTCCTCATCACTGGTAGAGTTCCAAGTTAGACAGGATAAAAACAAGCTCTTTGAGATCCTCCAGGGAGCCACTAGAAAAGTCAAAACAAACAACCGCAAGAATAAGGTCCATTCTGCCCCCTCCAAGATTGCTACCTGTACTGAGAATGCAGTCTGTTGTTCAAGGCCACCCACTGAGATGGGAGTGGGTGATGGGACTAGTTTAAGTTATAATGCTACAAAGCTCTTTGACACAGATTCAGCTGTTTTTTCTTAGTTAAGTGTTCTCTGGTTGTTGCAAGCCTTTGCTTAGTTTCTGGGATTCCAAAAAGTTAATTCTGAAATTTTTTTGCTCTTTATTGCTTTTGTGGAGGGACAGACTTTTGGAGTTCTTCTACTCCAATATTTTCCTCTTGAGGTAGCTATAACTTTTTAAATATCTTGGCTCCATATATAATTATTCTTTTTATTTTTTTAACCTTAGGATTTCTTTGATAAGAAATGGTGACAAACTTCCATCTCAGGATCATTTAATTGTTCAAGAATATATTGAAAAGCCTTTCCTAATGGAAGGTTACAAGTTTGATTTACGAATTTATATTCTGGTAACATCATGTGATCCATTAAAAATATTTCTCTACCATGATGGACTTGTACGAATGGGAACAGAAAAGTACATTCCACCTAATGAGTCTAATTTGGTAAGTCATATCAAAAGAATGTAAGTTTTCATTCATTTGTTCAACATGTACTTTTCAAAGCACCCATTACGCATAAAGATTGCATGAATCAAAATTCTTTTTCTCAGGTTTTCATGGTCTAGAAGAATCACATGTATAAATAAAACTGCTTCTAATTTACAGGCAGCTTTGTGAAAATTAGAAAAAAGGATGTCTGCTCTAAGCTGGCTAATTAGGAAAACGTTCCCCCTCTAGATGCTGTGAGCACAAGGCTGGATTTCAGAACACATGTCTGTATACAGTGGCACTGTATAGAAATGACTATAAAATAAATAATAATATTCAATTGAGAAGTACTTATGAAATGTATCAATCTGAGTGTTGGGACAATTTGTGTTCAGCTCCTCATGGAGAAGGTGGCATTTGAGCAGGCTTTGTATAAAAGGTAGAGTGTAAATATGCAGCATGTGAGAGAAGATATATGAAACAGAAAAAGCAAAAATTATCATTAAATAGAGTAATTAATTTCTGTTGGAATGAAAGAGAATTAAGGTTGTAAATTTACATTGACCAAATATAAAGTTAAAATATAAATTAGCCAGTTCAATGTGCATTTAAAGTCTATTAAATGGAGCTTTTTATGGATATTTTTCTGTTAGGTTTCCTTTGTGCAGCTGTAACTATTCATGAAAGTTATAACTGTAATTTATCATGAAATCATATCTGTAATTTATAATTTATGAAAGTCAAACTATAATTTATTATGCACACTTGAAATTTAGTTAACCTCTAACACTATTTTTGAATCTACTGATTATAGTAAAAATTACAGTTAATTATTGTTTCCCAATATGTCAAAGGCTGGGTTATTGTTCTCCCCCAATATTATGTATACAGTTAACTCCATTAAAAGTGGTCGTATTTTCAAAATTAAATAACATCTGATCATAATTATTCCTGTGTTCAATAAACTGAGAAGTGTTATAAACTCAGCAAAGGAAGAATAAAGGAACTGTCAAATTTTTCATAGGAAAGGAAATTAAGAGAAAGAAACATCTCATTAAAGGTCATAAGGTGTAGATGTAGTCTATCACCAAGTAATGTTTAAACTCTACTACATTCTAGGCATTGTGCTGATTTTGGAAAAACAATGACCAAGACAGATACAGTGCTTGACCTCACAGAAGCAAGTCTAGTGGGGAGATAGAAAATAAGATAAGCAATTATAATACCTGATGGTAAGTGTGATGGCCTAAGAAACTGAGGGTACTATGGCAGTGTTAGTAAATTGAGATCCAAATAATCAGGAGTTAGGCAGGTAAAGGTGGAGGTAGGGTGGAGCTCCAGGCAAAAGAATGGCTCTGAAATGGCATGTCTGGAGAAAGCAAACAAGTTCAGTTTGGCTAAAGACCAGACTAAGCAGGGGTGGCTGTTCAGAGATTTGGATGGTGGGTCCTGGAAGCCAGATCTTTCAAGGCTTTGTAGGACATGTCTAGGATTTTGGAATTTAACTTAAGATGAAAGAAAACATTGAAAGATTTTAAACAAAGGAAAAAAGGAATGAGACTTACATTTTAAAAAGTCCACCTGGTCTGCAGTGTGGGGAGTCTGACATGGGGGTAGAGATGGATGGGAAGGATGAGAGTAAGGGAGACAAGATGCTGTGTTCTAGTCTGACCACATATGAAAGGAAAAAGGATTTAAATTGAAATAATAGTAGTGGGGCTGGACTCAGAATAAGAACATGAATTTGAGATATATTTAAGATAACATGGATAACATTGGTATAATATGGTTATAGGTTGGTTTTGTGGAATGAGGGAAAATGAGAAGGAAATCAAGAATAAAACTCAGGTTTTTGGCTTGAACAATGGGATGGATGGGGCTTTACTCACCATGATAAGGGAATACAGGGGCTATGAAAAGTTTTGTGGAAAGCTGATGTGCTCAGTTTAAATGCCTGTAGAGCCTCCAAATGGATCTATTCTATCGGCATTTGGATACACACTATAGGTTTGAAGTTCAGAAGAGAGATCTGAGCTACAGGCATGATTTGAGACTTGTCATTTTATAGATTATAATTTAAATAATAGAATGGGTAAGAGTAGATTATATAAGGCAGTAATGATCTTTTGATATTATAGTATTGAAATGGCCAAGACTTGGAAGTTCCTTTAGGTGATAAAATACTGTATTTTAATATCCTAAATTATATAATTTGCTTAAGTCCACTGGATTAGGAAATCATAATGAGAGATTGGGAGAAAGGAAATGTAGCCTCTAGGTCTTACTCTGCTAAGTGCTATTGAATCACATAAGCTCCTTCCTTTGGTTTTCACATATATAGAAAAGGATGTTCTCCTAGCTAAGTGTCAATATCCCTCACATATATCTAAAACTTCATGATTAAATTCCTAGGTTGAGATATGAAAATAAAGTAAAACACAAAATTGTATATAAAGTAAGTCCACAATTATGTGAAAGATAAGTTTAAGAAGAAAAGACTAGAAAAAATAAACCAAATTGCTTTTGTTGGTTGTTATGGATGGCAGCCTGCTGCATTTTTTTTCCTTTTTTCTATTGCTAATAATTAAAATAATGAGCATGTATTTTTGAATGAGCCATGTATTTCTGTAAGAATTAAATGTTTATAAACTACATATAGGGAGATTATATGACAGAATTTCAAACATTGAAATATACAATAAGCATTCATTTTTGCTACCAATGTAGTGGTCGGCTAATCCTTTAAAACCTTTGTGTTAATATATACCAATTTATTATATCGAGCCTATATGCTGAAGAACGTGGTGGAGTATGGTTGTATCACTTTCACCCTTGCAGGTTCTATATGGTTCATAGCTGCCTTCACTTCTGTTTATGGCAAATGACTACCTGGAAGTGAATTACTTAGAAGGGGATCTTTGTCAAGGCAGATATGAGACTGTGAAATTTCCAGTCACACCTAACAAAGATAATGTTTTAAGAAAAACACAAAGTTCCATTACTTACTTATTCACTAGAATAGCTAGTGTTTTTATTACTGACATTATTAATTTTAAGAAATTCTTTCCAATTGTGGAGTTCCTCAAAAAAATTATTTTCTAACTATACTTTTTTAAAGTTAAAGAACGATTTATATTTTGGGAACTAGGAAATGTTATAGTTTGATTAATTTCCTTTTGCTTTACATTAAGCACTTAAAATTACAAAAGCATAAGGTTTGTGCTGTTTCTTTTAAGTATTACTTAATTTAAAGCTTTTTCTGTTTCATAAGGATAGAGACTTTGTCTGTTTTGTTCATCTTTGCATCCACAGTGCCCAGCACAAATTCCTCCAGATAGTAGATGCTCATTAAATATTGCTTAATGAGTAAAAAAATAAAATTTTAATTAGTGGTAAGCACTTGGGTTAATAAACAATGAGTAACTCAAGTGATCATTTCTGTCTGCTTGCTTCAAAGATTTCAATACCATAGACCTAAAGAACTGCAGTGAAAATAAAATATGACATGAATATGGTTAGTTATTGAGAAATGAAAATACTAATCATGAAATGTATATTTATGTGATACAACAATGTTATCTAAGATAATCTGAGGTAGTTAGGAATTAAAGGTAGACTTTATGAATGTTTATGCTAGCTTGATAAAGAGTCATTAGAGGTATATTAATTGACAATTATGAGACGCATTAAATTTTGGATTCTTTTTCAAGTTTATTTGAAGAAAATAGTATCATCAAACATAAGAATATAAAAAGATTAAAACGTAAGAGCCCCAGTATGGAGCACTTTACATTTAGTGTTAATCATCTGGACAATTTACAGTAGTATGTGGTGCACTGTCTGCTGACTCTGAAAGCACTTTGTCTCGTTAAGGAGTAAGAGGGGCCTGCCAATCAGTATGGGCATGCAGAAGTTGTTTGGTTGTCTTGCTTCTTAGTTTATTTTACTTACTTGAGCTTTCATTTTTTATTTTTCTTTGAAAAGACATAGAATGATCTCTCAGAAAATTCCTTTCCCAAAACAAATTTGGGTGAAAACTGTGAGGGCCCCAAACATTAAAAACAAACTAACAAAAACAAACTCAGAGCATTTTCCTCGCTTAGCAATATGTAGTTTCACATTTTAATTACTCTCTATGTTCTTATTAATTTGATACTTTTTTACAGTAGATATATTTTAAATAATATATAAAATAACTCTGTGGAAGACTACATTCTCAATCCTTTTAAGGAAATGTGTCATTCAATTTGAATATTATCTAAATAACCATGAAATTGCCAATCTGTATAGTTTAAACTTTAAAATTGTCTTCAGTTTTTGACTGCTGTCTGTTCTGTGAAAGTTCGCAGTTCTAGAATCTCATAGGTGGTAACAACTTTGGTTCTTACTTGTTACAGACCCAGTTATACATGCATCTGACAAACTACTCAGTGAACAAGCATAATGAGCGTTTCGAACGGGATGAAACTGAAAATAAAGGCAGCAAACGTTCCATCAAATGGTTTACAGAATTCCTGCAAGCAAATCAACATGATGTTACTAAGTTTTGGAGTGATATTTCAGTAAGATTATACCATTCCTCAATTATAACTGTCTTTCCTCGGCATTAATTTAAAGCATAGTCGAGCATTTTAAAATAAAGAACAGATTACATTAGATTGGGCGGATAAAGAGTATTTTTATGAAGGAAGTAGACTTGTGTTGAACCTTGATAAGTAGGATTTTTATTGCTTAGGGTGGGACAGAGGGGATTTTAGGTGGAGACCAAAGCATAAGTAAAGGCACAGTGGTACGAGAATAGTGACGCAGGCTGTCACATATGGTGTGTGGGAGCTTTGTGAGGACTTACGGCTGAAAGGATACATGGAGACACATTTTAGGTCTGAAAAGCAAGATGTAAGTTGGGAGGCAAGAGATGGGGATTCATCAGTTTTTAGTAGAGGAAAGTAATATGACCAAAAACTATTCATTTAAAAGATAAATCTGAAAATGGGTGTAAGATGGTTTAGACTGAAGACCAAGAGTAAGTGAAGAGGGCATTTGGAGGTTCCTATAAGTAGTTTAATGAAAAGAATGACCTAAATTGAACCCCAGTAAAAGAGGTGACAATGAAGTAAACATTGGGATTAACTGAATGCCCAGGGTGGGGAGGAAGAAGTATTCAGGGATCCCTCTGAAGTTTTAAACAGGAATTGTGGGAGAATAGGTATGGCATAATCTGAAATAGAGTAGGAAGGAATTTATTTTAAAAAGATGTAGAGCTTGATTTTGAAGATGAAGGAAAAGAGTTCTATTATTTGCTCGTTTATTCATTCTATAAATGTTTATTGAAATAAGCCTGTCTCTGGTTGATAATTTGAAGATTTATAAGACACAGCTCCAGTCCTGAAAAAATTTATAGTCTAATAGTAAAAAAACACACATAAATTGTTAATAAATGCAATGGAGCAAGTACAACAACAGAGGCATGCATTGGATTCTGTGAGGATGGAGGGGAAGACCACATGTCGTAGCTTGGAGCAGATGGGGATAGGAGCAGAGGAGGAACTTCCTGGACACATTGACACCTGAACTGAGGTTTTTAAAGTCTGCTAGGCTATGTTGGTGGCTATATCTATCCACTTTAGATATGCTGAACTCAAAATGCTGTGTCAGAGAGACAGGTCAAGCAGGCCATTAAAAGTGTATGTCTGGGGTGCAGTCGCTAACTAAAGCCATGGCAGTAAATGAGATTCTAAATGGCAAGGGTAAAAAGTGAAAACGAAACAGGTGTGAGAAGATAACCTTGGTGAAGCAGATCCTTTATCAATCCTAGCGGACGTATTAAAATGGCATTTAAAGTTACAGAAGAGTGTCTGGTGAAAATACTTATTTATGATTAGGGCTGTACAATTCAATGTAGCTTTCTTTAGGGGACGAATAATATATAATTTAAACAAATCTATCATGGAAGATGGTCATGAAAGGTCAAAGTTTGAACATGGTTCTCTCTAATTGGGAGGATCAGAGAGAAAAATCAGCATCATCATATAGCCATGCACCATTTGGGATAGGGGTACGTTCTGAGAAATGGGTATTCAGGCAATTCCGTCATTGTGCGAACATTGGAGAGTATACTTACACAAACCTAGGTGGGATAGCCTACTGCACACCTATGCTATGTGGTGTAGCCTGTTGCTCCTAGGCTGCAAACTTGTACAGGATGTTACTGTACTGACTACTGTAGGAAGTTGTAACACAATTATAATAATTTGTGTATCTAAACATAGAAAAGGCACAGTAAAAGTACAGTATTATAATCTTATGGGACCACCCTCATATGTGCAGTCTGTCATTGACCTATGTTGTTACTTGGCACATGACTGTATTTATCCTTTTGTTGGTTAATCTTTTTACCTTACTTTGCTATATCACAAGGTGTAAATCCTAAGGTCCTCAGCTGTCAGGCAAGGAGTGAAGTGGTCTGAATAGAAGAAAATAGGGTGTGCTGGGGACTACAGTCATTTGGAAAGCATAGGAGGTCTGAAAGGGGTGCCACCATTCAGCACCAGCCTACTGGTGCCACATAGTATTTTGACCCCAGTATGTCTCATTCTTCTAATTGGCTGATAAATGATTTGTAAATTATATAAATGACATAAATAATTTGTAAATGTCAGCAATAGATTTAAAAATTTTTTAAATGTTTGTCACCAAAAATGTTTGTCATGTATATTGGTCAGATGCCCACCAATTTGTTAACTTTCTGTCATATCTTCCTGAGAGACTAATACACCTAAATAAGCAATTTGGTTACAACAATATAGTGTGTATTTATTTATCTATTTATTTCCTTAAAGCCAATTTTGTGGTAATTCCAAAAACTATTCTAATAATGACAGTTTAATATCATAGTGGGTCAGAAGCATCAAAATGGTAAAATTCATTAATTTCTTGGGTAGTAGTTCATTAATGGAAGATTATACCTGATGATGCCTGGATGATTTAATGAATTGGTCAATAGATCAATGGGCTTAAGAAAGTTTTAGGTCCCTTCTGGCATATTTTTATTTCTTTGCCAATTTTTTAACTTCCATGTGGGTTTGGATCTTTGGGGAAGTCTTTGTGTCTCTGACACATGTTGTAGTCTTGGCTATAAACGGATGATAAATCTTGCATCATCCTTGGCTGTGTTCATTCATATGTATATGAATAATCTATAAAAAACTAGCTAAATAACAATAATCTTTTAACTTTTTCAAGTACTTTTATTATAATTATCCTGTCAAGTTTTCTGCATTTATGTAATTATCTGAAAATTTGCTTTCTTTATTAAGAACTAGTATACTTTATATAGATAACTGTTTAAGGTGAATAATATAGTGGGATAATATAAAAAGAATGACAGGAGGAGTTGGAGAAGGCAATTATACAGTAACTTTTTATCTTAATATCTTAGTTTATAAATTCCATTACTTTAACTTAGGACTTTTTTTTCAATGACCTCTTTTTTAGAGGTAATTTCCCTGATTTTTTTTTTGATGATCTCTTTTTTAGAGATAATTTCCCTAAAAAGTAACCATCAGTATATGAAAACATTCATCAGTACCCTCTGTGAAAAACAGAGCTGTGTGCTTTTGTGGTGGTCAAGAGTGAATAAGAAATCAATAGAAAATCAGGCCATGGAGATTAAAAATAAGTATAATCACTCAAAAAACTATCTCTACTGAATGCTTTTTATATACTTAAGGTATAAATCTACAAATCATATTTCAAAGCAGTGATACTATGTTGGTAATTCTCAAAAGCAGTAGCAAAATTTCATTTGTGTTAGGTTATATTGCTCCTGATTTTCACATCCACTTGCAATCTTGCCTGTATAGCTTAAAAGTGTGTTGTTTTCTATGTAGCAAAAACATAGGTTTGTAATTCAGGCTCAGTTAATATTCAGTTTTCCCCCTCATCCTGTCTTGTTTCACACAGATATTTATTAGTCAAAGTTTAACTTTTTCTTACTTTCAAGTGGTTTCATTAATATTTCCAAAGATTATATGAAATCACTTTTTGTTTTTTATATGCTATGATGTTATCATGAATTTGTTAACTTGAACAAAAGTTTCTGAGAACAATCTCTCATGGGATCTCTGATACTTATCCCCAAATATGAACTGGCTGTGGTTCTGGGTAACAATGTTAACTTCTGTTTTCCTCTTTTGTTCCCCATATAATAAATATTGTTCCCACCAGATAGTGGAATATTTGTGTCTGACCTGACATATGAGGTGGGGAATTCTAGAGGAATGATACAATAACAATAACAATAACATTAAGTTAATGTTAAGTAGGTAATGCTTATTGAAGGCATACTCTGATCTAGACATTATGGTAAGAGTGTTCCTTAGAATCTTATTTTGTTCTTACATCAACCTTTTTTGCAGTTTATATTTAGGAAAAATAAGACTTATAAACTTTAAGCAACATGACTGAGGTTGCACAGCTAGAAAGTCTCAAAGCCACGATTAAACCACGGAAGTCTGACTTTAGAGCCAAGTTCTTAACTGCCCTTCTATGTTGTCTATACCTGTAGAGAGGGGGTTAAAATGACAATACATTCAAAGTGAAAACCAGTGAGACAGCTTTTCCGTAATCCATAGCTTGTTCTCAAACTTAAGTAAAATGACTTTTTTTATTAGCGTTGACAACTCACCCTAATGGTGTTACGTGCTTCCTCACAGAAAATGTTGAGAGCCAATTCTTTAATTGGCAATACCTTTCTCAGATAAACTTTATGAACTACAAAATCATCACTGTACAAAGAAACTCTCCTAGATTTTATCTTCCTAGCTCTTTTGGCCTTTGTCTAAGTGGAGGCACTATACTGCTCTTTGTGAAATAATTTACTGTCCTTGGAATCTGTGTTCTCTATCACCCCCATCCCCTTCTGTATGGGGCTTGCATATGCTCCGACTCTTAACATATTTAACAAGGAGAAGCCATATTTACCAATTCTTATTTTACTTACTTGTTTCCAAATGTTTTTGAACATCTCTTAAATGCCAGGCACTATTGTCGGCACTGGTAATGGGATTGTAAATAAGACAGACAAGGACCCTGCTCTAATGAAAAAAGAAAAATATCAGCTGGTTATAGCAGTGTGTAGTGATGCAGTAAGAAATGGTGGGTGGCTACTTTTAACTTGGGGTTCAGGGAAGGCCCCTCTGAATATCAAAGAGCCAGACATGGCAATATAGGGGAAAGAGTGTTCCAGTAAGAAGGAACAGCTAGTGCAAAGGTCCTAAGGTAGGAGGAAGTGCCACTTACTTGAGGAACCCAAAGCGAGCGAGCGTTACTGGACTGTGGTGGGCAGGAAAGAGTGAAGAATGAAGCCAGAGCAGTGACAGGGCTGGAAGCCACAGAGCTTTGTAAACCTGGCCAGGGTGCTGGTTTGTAGGCCTGGGTCATAGTTGCACATATGTAAATGAAATACAAAGAAATAAGGCATTTTCACCTCTTTTATCACAATCTTTATAGGAACTGGTGGTAAAGACTCTGATTGTAGCAGAACCTCACGTCTTGCATGCATATCGAATGTGCAGACCTGGTCAACCTCCAGGAAGTGAAAGTGTCTGCTTTGAAGTCCTGGGATTTGATATTTTGCTCGACAGAAAACTAAAGCCATGGCTTCTGGAGGTAAGGCATTCTTTAAGAAGAAAAAGAATGTATCACTGTTCTAGTGTATTAAAAGAAATGTTTTTTAAATGTGTACTTGACACAGTTGTCCCATTCACTGACCAGAAGGAGGCCTGAATGGAGCATGTGGGAAGTAGAGAATGAAAATTCAGGGAATAGAACAGTTCTAAGAATGAATCAATATATGTTTGACATTACTTTTCCCAAATTTGCACTGACGGAAGTTCTAGGCCAGGAATTTTGAATGTGAGTGTGGCACTGCTTTTATTGATTGTTGCTTAGTTGCTCTACTGTTTTCTCAACCGCTGGGATTGTCCCACTTCATGAGTTGTGGAGATTGCCTCCCCTCTGTGTGGGTACCTGAGCCTCAAGACCTTGCCTCCGTTGTGTCTCCCTTTCACATTCAGGCTCCAGTTGGTTCCTTAGTCAGTTTTCAGTATTCAGTATCCAGCACCACGGGTGGCACAAATTCTATGCCTGGGTTCCTCCCATGTGCAGTCTGTCAACTGTATGCCTTCTGGTTTGCTACCCGTCACTGGCACGATGAGAGTTATCACTACTTTTCTTTGATTTTATATGAAAGATCACACTTAAATTTGGAATAATATAAGGAAGAAAATAAATACTATGTGTTTAAGATTTTTGTATCTTTCCTGCCATATTTATACTTCTAGTCATATTTACATTTATGTTACCCAGAAGACACCTTAGAACTTATGTGGTCCAGCTGGACCCCACCCCCAGCAATTCCCTCCAAGCTTTGTGTTCTGTGATCATAGAACCTTCCCATGGCCACGGAGATAATGTGTTTAGGAAACTTTATCAGAAAAATAGCACATATCTCAACAGTGTTTACTGAATCAGTTACATTTTAAGGAGTATATTGCTATAGAAGATATAATTAACAACTACTTTTCATTTTAAATTGAAGTGAAATTTAGAAGTTGGAAGTTGCATCTGTATTATCAGGGTTTGCATAAACAAATTAAATGAGCGATAGGTGAGATAAAGATATCCAAAATATATTTTCTAGGACTACATACTCTTCCAATTTGAGGACCACAGATTTTGTGTGTAGGGGTGTGTGTGTGTGTGTTCATCTACTTTGAGCAAATAATGTGGATTCTATCTGCATGTAAATGTACTAATAGTTCTCTCTTTTGGGTGTTCAAATTTTGCTCCAGCCTGAGTCCTAGAGATAACATAAATGTGAGGAGTTTTGCTTATCCATTGCTTCCTGCATCCCTTGCGTATGAAACCACTTGACTGTGCACTATGGGCACTTCATCTTACTAAGGCCTGGAATTTTCTTCCTTAGATTTATTACTTTTTCTGCAGTAATCTTTGCCTGTTCTTAGTTGTGTGTTCTTGCCCCCCCCTCCCCCCGTTACTTGTCTTTTCTCATTGATGGGGTGGGGAAGAAGTAAAGGCACATGCATACAGAGGATAGCAGGAAATAATGACTTTATACATAGCTTACTCACTTTTTTTTGAAAAAGCATTTGATTTATTGGAGCTTTCCATTAGCTTGCTAAATCAGATTGACTGAATAGTTTTATTCTGAATTTTTTTAAAAAGGCTTAAAATGCCATTGTTTTCATGTTTCTTCATTCTTTATTCTCTCCTTCATTCTTTATTCTCTCCTTCATCGTTTCCAGGTCAATCAGAACCATTAAAAATCCACAGTAACCAACAGCTCTGAATCATGAACGCTTATTATATTAAAACAGTTCAAAGAACCTTATTTAGATCTTGCTTTGTAGTTTGCTCTGAGCTGAACTAGTAGTGGTTCTAATACACGTTGTTCAAAATCTTTTGGCGCCATCAAGTGGAATAACATAGAAAGTGCTTCTGAGAATGTGAAAACTTAGTTAACTGTAATTTAGTTAACAATAATTTCAGGTAATGATTGTTAGTGACAAAATTACAGAAATTTTCAAAAATAGAAAAAATTTTTAGGGAAAAACACGGAAATTTGGCAAAGTATGAATGTACTGCCAATATTTTAAGTACCCTTAAACAAGGACCTACTAAGTTACAGTTACTGCGCTGGGTGGTGGGGATACAAGAATAACACCAGAATACTTGCCCTGCACTAGTGGTTATTCAGATGTGTGTTTTATGGTAATAATTATAAATATTAGTAGGAAAACATGGAAGTAGCACAAATGATAACATGATTGATCTGTGTACATGTGTGTATTTTAGAGTTAAAAAAAAATCTTTGCAGAAAGAACACCTGAGCAGTTTTTAGGGCTGTGGAAAGTGGGGTAGGGGTTACGGCTGGCGGAGATAAGGTAGGGGTGGGGGAAAGCCATGCGGCAGAGGGAATAGCACTCTTTTAGGAGCATCTCATCTATTATGGATACTTTGATACGTGCATAAAATAATTGTGCTTGTTTTTGTCAAAACTACTGTTTTGAAGATTTAATAATAGTATTCACTATTTTAAATATTTTCTAATAATTTTCATTTTTGCTTGCATTACAAACTGCTGAATTTTAAGATTCTAACATCTGCTGGGTTTTGTCTGTTTTAGAATCAGGGGAGGAAATGCAAACCAAAGAAACTATCAACATTGTGGAGGGGAATTTTGGCTGGGTAGAACATTGTTTAACTTTTAGGTTCTTCTGTCAGCCATTTGTGGTTCTTCATTTATTTTTTTCTTTACCTTTCTCATAAGTTTTTTTTTTAAAAAAAGCAAGAACAACCTTCAATAACAACCAAAACTGAAAAAAGTTTTTCTGCCTTTCTACATACTAGTTTATCTTATGTGGGTACATTTCTTCATAGACCAATTTCTTTTATAGTAGAGGGAAGAATTTGAAATAGGTAAGAAGAATAAGATAGAGAGGTTGTTTTACACCAAGACCTCAGTACCATCCTGGAGGAGGGATATGCCTGGCAGAATTCCAGACCACAATTTGGAATGGAACCCGTAAGGAATTCTATAAAGATAGGTAACATTCCAGTGACCCACTTAATCAGCAGTTCCTAAATGTCTGGCTTGTTATACGTCTTGTCACATGTAGTAGCAAAACTATCTATTACAAATTCCAGAGATATGAATCAGTATGGTCACATTTTTTGCATATTACTTTACACTTTCACTGCACTTGTAAGGGGACGTGCTTAGAGCTTTGAATTAACAGATTAATCTGTTTCTTAACAGATTAATAAACTCGCTTTCTCAAATTGACCCAGAATAAATGTGGGTCCTTGCAATTTTCAAGCTATTTTCTTCTCCTTGAGACTGCATCAGTCCGTCACCTTCTAAATCAGAAACCAACAAAGGAGTCAAAATACAACATGACATACCTCTATAAAAGGAGTGTACTATGCAGCCATCAAAATGATGGCTGATGAAAGATTTTCATGGTACATTGTTAAGAGAAAAACTTGGATTATAAAATAAAGTATGGTTAGTATAGACATGCATTTGGAAGATAAAGTGAACATTTTATATATGTATGCATAGAAAATATCTGGAATACTGTTTAACAAATGGTTAGCAATACACTAAAATAGTGGGATTACAGTTAATCTCTTGTTGTTTGTTTTGCTTCTTTTTACTAATGTTTTTGCAGTGAATCTATGACACAATTCTAATTAGAGACATTGTATTCCTGGATGGTTTCTTGAGTAGACAGTGATATTTCCTCAGGTGTCAGCTGTAGAATGCATGCTATCAGTTGTTTTGTCTCTTGTGATGATGGATTTGTATAACGAGGTCTAGCAGCACACGTTTTGGCAATAACCTAAGGGGTTAGTTGGTGGTCAAGAACCTAAGCTATAGTTTTTATCTCAGCAGTGTTCTAACCCACTGATTTAATTGATTAAGTAATTTTCTTAAACATCTGGTATTTACTACATTTTCATAACAACAAAGCCTTAACAACAAAAACAAAAACAAAAACTCCAGCTCTTGAAGTGGTAGAATATTTTATCATATGGATTTCAGGGTATATGTACAGTTATTCCTTATTTGTCATCTTAGTGAATTCCTGGAAATGATGTCAGATAATAGAATAGCCACAAATGGCTAATTTATTCTCATTAGTCCTTATACAGTTAGAAAAGCTCACAGAGGTTCGTCCTCAGTTACCCTGAATGGTATCTTCTGAGCAATATAGTTAATTCCTTTTGAAATGAAAATCGGGGAATTATTGTTTGAGCCACGTAGAAAGAAACAAAATTCATTTTTTAGGCAGCAGTAGATGAATTCATCAGAAGATCTGAAACAGTGAAAAGAGGGCACTGATAGTATCTATATTTTAAATATACACATGTCTATAATTATTACTACTTAATATATTGGTTACATGAATATCACCTACCTTTTTGTCAAGATAAGTCACTTTTAACTTCCCTAAATTGAAAACCTACAGTGCATGGGGTGATGAGTTGGAGAGCGTGGAGAGGAGAGAGAGGCCAGATGAGGCTGGCAGCGAACACCCTGAACTAAGGCAGCAGGGGAAGGAGGTGGTGCTAACAGTCAACTCCTTGAAGTTCCTTGACCTCGGGTGCTGGGGCACAGAGTTGGGCAGTGGTAACTGGGCCGTGCAAAGCTTTGAGACTTATTGTGGAGTCCTATTGGCTAAAGATCTCATGTTAGATTAACAAATATATATTGAATATTTATTGATCTTCCAACATTTGGCTACTCTCATTGTTTTCTTTGTAAATTTCAGATTAATCGAGCCCCAAGCTTTGGAACTGATCAGAAAATAGACTATGATGTAAAACGGGGGGTGTTGCTAAATGCACTAAAGCTACTAAACATCAGGTAAAGTATTTCCTCCATCTTTTGGAATTTTTTTCTCCATATTTGGTATAGATGAATCATTTGTACATGAAGTTGGCTTGTAATCTTGTACTTTTGTGTTCTGTATTTTTAATTTCTTGATTCCATTCTTTAAAACCAAATGTTTTTTTTAAAAAATACCTTTCCCCTTTTCCTGTACATTGCTTTTCCTGCTTCCCATTTAATACTCTGTACCTGCAGTAAATGTGATTAAATTACAGTGTTGGCATAATTATTTAATATGGAGTATGAGGTTGCATTGGAGAATATTTTAGGAGACCCTCTAGATTGTCTTCCTCGTCTTGCAAGAAGAAACTAAAGCACTGAGAAGTCATTCAGGAAAATAAAAAGTCTGAATTATAGATATCCTACCTTTCTGTCCAAAGGTCTTCCCACTGTATCGTGATGCTTGCATAAGCAAAAAAGAGAGAGTTGTTCAGTGAGGATTAACTTTCCCGTTGAAAAGTATAGACAGAGAGGCAAGTAAAATTTAAGAGAAGATTTGGTTGGTGTGGGTGGAGGCCTGGTTGCAGTGTACATGGTCATGGATTTCAAATATTTGAAATGCTATTATGTGGGGAAAGCTTTTGCTCATTACAAAAGAAAGTTTTTAGTGCTTTAACTGAACTGCTTCATGAAATAATAAGTTCTCTGTCATTATAAGTGCTAAAATAGAGCTTAGGGTGTTGGATTAATGGAACACAGGTCATTTAAACTCAGAGATTCTATGATTTCAGTTTATTCTAATTGTCATTCAAGACTCAAGAAGAGTTATGGGATGCTTCCAAGCACTTTTTAAATTTAGGATATTTCCAAGCATGTAGCAGGCACCTAATTAAAACGTAGCTTTATGTGGGCAGCATAATTAAAAAAAGAGATGGACATGTAAACCTGTTCAGAAATTTTCATATGGCCTCTTCTTTTGCCTGATGAAAGATTGGCTTGTGTAAATTCTGCTTATATTTCAATTATCCTGAAAGAAATGAGTAGAAAGGAAGGAGATATAGAATGAGAATTTTTTTGTTTCCCTTATACAAGTGCATTAGGTATTTCAGATTATTTAAGTAATATGCCAGACATTTTTTTTGTATACAAGTTTACTATTATTGTTTAAGTAAGCCTTGTGCTTAGTTTTTTATTTCGTTTGTTTTGTTTTTTGGCATGTCTTTTGACTTTGCCAATGATGATACCAATTCAGGACATTATGTGTCGGTGTTTTTGGTCTTTTTAAAAGTGAGGCATGTACGGTCTAAGCAGTCAGAAATTTCTGTGAAATTCACAGTCAGAAATAACACCAGCCCATGTTTTAGACTTGAGTTTCAGCTAGGTCTGTGATGGGCACATCATAAGAACATAAGAAAGAACTAAGAACACTGGGAAAATTCTTGCCAATTTATTAAATATTATAGGATTAATTTTCATATGAACTTTTAATTTTAGATAGAACAAATTATTCTGTGATTCCAGAAATCCCCTATTTACATTTATTTTAATCAGACTACTGGAATGGTCTTTTTTTTCTTTATCTTTCTGCTCAGGAACCTAAATATTTAATAGATTTCTATTACCAACACCCAGCCTAAGCTTCTTTCATAATATAACTTAACCTTAGCTCCTCCATCTTATTTCCTATTTCTCTCCAACCCAAACTGTTTTAGTTAGGCTGATTATCTCATTATTTTTCCCACACAGCTGGCCCGTTCGCAGTGATAATTTATTCTGTTCCCTAGCCTGAATGTCTTTCCTTACTGCCTATGACTCAAATCCCATCTTTTATTATGATATCTTCCTTTTGGTCCAAATTAATCTTTTCTTTCTTTGAGCTCCAGAAGAAATTATAGTCTGCGTAGTATGTGGCTTATCACTTTGTTTATTCTCTTACCCTCTGTGCTGTTTTACCTGGCCATGGCTGGTTTTTCTTTTCAATTTGCTTTAAGCTCCTTGAAGTTGAAGAGTATATACTTTTGTATTCTTCACAATTCTTAGCACAGTACTTATGGTATGGCTCCATGTATATCCCCAAGTGCATTTTGTCAACATGTGCTTTTATTCTCAAGGACATTTGGAAGAATGTAGATTGCTCAGGATGTTCCATCACAACTGCTATGAATACAGAACCTCACATGGAGTAGATTAGAATTGATCCCTTTATACTTGGACGGCAGATACAATTTGAGTTCAGATTCAAGTAATTTTTTGAAACATTAGGCTTGGGGTCTTCAGAGACAAGACAGCATGAAAGGGGCTGTATGTAGAATAAGTAAGAGTTCTTTTTTACTGTAATAAAAGGAAAATCCAATTATTTTGTGGTGGTATTCCTGGGTTGATAAGAAGAGTCTTTTTCCTCTGCAAGTAGTCTATTACAATCATTAAAATAGAGTCTAGAAAAGACATTCACAGTCCCAGGAGTCCCTCAGTCTGAAATACATTATAATTAGATTAGATTAAATTAAATTACCTTTCCTTTATTTAGAACTAATTCATGAACTATACAGGCTTGCAGCATTTAATGCTACCCTGCCCTTGAACATTTATCCTTGCTGGCCTTCCCTGACACTAGTCTCTGGGTCGCTAGTCATTTAACTTTGATCATTCCTGTGTCTGCTCCTGTGGTTCCTCTTACCTTCTGTTCTTACCTGTCGTTTTTTTACTATGTTCTTGCCTCAGCCCTCTTTTCTCCTATGTCAATCTCATTCACTTTTGTGGCATCATTTATGAGTCTGATCCTGGAATCCCTAATCTACACGGGAATGTAGTGAGGGCTAGTTTGGGGTGCCTTTCACTAGCTCTGACCCACTCCGGAACTCTAGTCCTGTGTTTACAGTTCTCTGATGACCATGGGCACTGGATGCCTTTGTTCTAGTAAGTGCTCAATAAATGCACAGTGTATGAGTGAGCCAGCAAGTAAATAAGTGAATGAATGGGTGAAAGTTCTGATGATACTTAATTTTAGTATGACCAAAGTTGAATTATTTTCTCCTTCAATCATGTTCTTCTTGCTGGGCTTATCGCCTTTGCTAACAATAGCAAATATCTTCTACCCACAAAGTATAAATCTAATAATTCATATGTATTTTCTATATTTATGAGATACTAAAAGGAGATGCAAAAATAAATAAAATTCCTCCTCCTTAAGAAGTTCAGTTATTAAAAGGGAAATATATATATGCTTGTAGTACAATACAGTGATAATCCTAGTTTTCTAGTAATCCTAATTTTCTATTTTTCTTTACTTTGCTAGTTAATGGCAAAACCATCCACATAAAAGGCCAGACTAGAATACCGGGAGTTATCCTTAACTCCTTTTATTACCAGTCAACCAAATTGTCAAATTTCTGACTATCACTTAATTTCTTCTTTTCTTCTCCAACTTATCTTTCTCCTGGACTATTTTATTGGCATCCTTCCTGATTCTAGCACTAATCTCCACCCTATTTTGCAGCTTCCACTCAGTTGCTCTGTGAATCACTCAATAAGCATTTACTGAGTGTCCACTAATGCTGCAGTAGGTACTTGGAATTCAAAGCTTCCTATTATTCCTAGGTTTCTGGCTTGGATGACTTGTTTGATAATATGCCATCCAATGAGATAAAGACTATCGGAGAGAGAAAGAGGCTTAGTGGAGTAAGTGATGGGGCAAGGTAGAAAGAAAGAGAGATTGTGTGTGTAAATGTCTGCTCCTCATTTGTTTGTGAGCGGGAATACATTCAGAGCATGCTGCATTAAAAAAGGAGTTCTCAGGGCTGCCAACCTTACAGTAGAGGTTGAGTGATAGTATATTTCTCCCCCTCAGAAAAAAAAAAAGGAGAGAATTCAGTTTTAAGCATGCTAATTTTGAGGGGCTTTGAGACAATGTTAAATGGAAAATTTGATACACAGAGCACCAGGAGATAGAGATATCTATTTGATTGACATCAGTGTATAGATTGCAGTTGGATCTAATGAATGAGATCACATGGTTGGAGTGCATATTTTGAGAAGACAGGCTAGGACAGAGCCCTGAGGGGTGCCAACATTTGAAGAGAGATTTATAAATTCTGATATACTGATCAGATTGTTTCCACACTGCCAGGTACAGTTTAAACTCCTTTACATTACATACAAGGCACTTTTTGATCTTTAGATTATATATAAGACACTTCTGATGTGGCCCTTGCGTCTTTCTCCAACCTTATCACTTCTTGTTCTTCTTTTTTCTCTGCCTTGGAATTGATTTTTCTAAGAACTTTCTGTGGGGCTGTTTGACATTTATATGCCTTTGCACTTGTTCTCATTTAAATATTCATTCACCTTTGTCCCTTTGGTGTATGTCAACTCATTTTTTTGTGAATTGTGATCAAATACACTTAACATAAAAGTTACCATTTTTAAGTGTATTTAAGGGGCAGTGGCATTAAGTGCATTCACACTGTTGTGCAACTATCACTACCATCAATCTCCGGGACTCTTTTCTTCCTGTAAAACTGAAATTCTATCCCCATTAAACATCAGCCTCATTCCACTCTCGCCTAGTCCCTGACAACAACCATTATACTCTGTCTCTATGAATTTGAGTGCCTCACTCGGAGTATTTCACAGAAAGGGAATCATATAGCTTTTGTTTTGTTATGGGCTTATTTCACTTAGCATAATGTCTTCAAGTTCGTCCATTTTCTAACATGTGTCAGAATTCCCTTCCTTTTTAAGGCTGAATAACATTCCATTGTATGTATATGTATACCACATTTTTGTCAACTCATTCTTAAAACCTAGCCTAAGCCTGAGCTTCTATTTGAAACCTTTGCCAAGGCAAAGTGGTTTACTTCCTCCCTTGTGCTATCACCGTATTTACCATCACATTTTAAATAGCACTCATTGTACCCTATGCAGTTATGTATATGCCATTGCCTCCGGGCTGTCAGCTACTTGAGAGCAATGGCCCTGTCTGATTCTCTTTGTGTCCCCAGGGCCATATCAAGAACTAGCATATAGTGAGTAATAAAATTTGTATTGAAGACAATGTGGGGGGAGGACACTTCATTCAACCACTTGTAGAAAGATAAGGAAGTGAGATAAAGCAAAGCATGTTCATAGAACTTCCAATGGTTCCATGTTACTGGAACACAGAGTATGTGAAGCACATGGTTAGAGAAGTCCCTTGGATGGAATCCCAGGGTGTAATGAGTAGTGAAAACAACTGGAGAAAGTAGTAAACAAAACTCCATAGGTCAGTGTATGGACACAATTAAATGGAAACGCTAATTAAAACCCTAAATGAATGGCAATCTTTGGCTCTTTGGTTAGATTTTATTTTGATCTGTGATATAAGTGCTGAGAGTCCTTAGTACTCATTTATATCTGTATTTATAGACATGAAAACACAGTTGTTAGAATGACAATATTCCTAACTAGAATATGGAAATATCCTTTTTAGAAAAATGTCTCAGTGTGGTTGGCTTTTCTTTGTTTCTAAACGCGAAGTAACATCTGTGTGTACTTACTTTTGCTACTCTCCTTTGAGTGTGTTGGAACTGTTTGTGTGTTAGTGTCTTTGTCTAGGAGTGTCTTGTTTGCTGTGGATGTGCATATAAATCTATGCTTATTTTGTTAACAGAATACTCATAGCATCTCAGTCCTCTTTTATTTTCCCTTCCTCTTTTCTTTTGTTCCCCTTTTTTGCTTCCTCCCTCTCTTTTTTTTCCTTATTGATTATTTGGTCTGTGTTTCTCTATATTCTTTTCATTCCTATTTCCTTTTCTTCTACTCTCTTTCCTTTAAACTGAATGCTGTATAGAAATGATCATTCTAGATAAAATGGATATAAAAAAATTAAAAATCAAGAGCTACCTAAACCATGGCATTTCCTTTACCCTTAACTGGGGAAACTCAGAGTCTCATTTGTATTAGTCATTGGATGTGCCAGTGGAGTCACTAAAATCGGAAATCTTGGTAGCATTACAAGTACATCCCTCGTTCTTATTCCTCACATTGAATTAGTCATCAGAGCATATTCATTCTTCCTCATAAATAGTCTTCTAAACTTACCCTTTTCCTCTAATCCCTCGGGTGCTTCACTGGTCCAGGCCCTCATCTTTTATATTTGTTCATGAAATAGTGTCTTGCCTTAACTTCCTTGTTCCTTTCTCATCCACTTCTAAGCCACTGTACATGCTGCCAAGGGCATAATCTTTAACACATGAAAATATAATTATGCCTTCCTATTTTTAAAATTCATGCCCTCCTTCATTGCTTAAAGTTAAATTTGAGGCTCAATAGCATAGTATTCAAGCCCTTATGATAAGCTGAGCTGCTTGCATTCACCCATAGCTCTAGCTATCCTGAATCACTTGCAATTTTCTGGAAGGGCTTATTTATTTTCTCAAATTATTCCTTCTACCCTGACCACCTGTTAAACTCCAGACACTCAAGCCTCACTGTTGTCATGAAAGAGAAGGGATCAGTTTTCTAACACTCCTGCAAGTTCCTGTTGTGATGGTGCTACATATGTGAGGCAAAAGAACACTGTTGTCTAGGGCCTTGGCCCCATATTCTCAGTACAATCTCCAATCTCCTGATGAACTGAGTGGGGCAGTTTGTAAACCTAAGCGTTTCTTTACCTCTGTGAAGCTGGACAAATAGCTTCTTGTCCCCTCTCAGTTGGTTTATTTCCTTCTCTGGGAGCTACCAGGGTGATGAGAATAGAAGGCATGGAAATGTAGGCTCAGGGATAAGAACTCTTTTTTCTTAAGGGTGAGGGCAAAATTGGCTTTGCTTTTACTTTTTTTTTTGAATCCACCTGTTCCTGCTCAGTCTTTGGTGGTAAGAGTGCAAGTTGGAGAGGTTAAGGAGAAAAATCCTCAGGCTTATCTTATTGTACCAGCGTGGCTGGGAAGAAAGAAAGAGAAAGGGGTTCCGAGGAAAATCATCCCACAACAGGACTTGTCCTATGAAAATCAGAGAGTTATAACTAAATTTTCATGATTGGGCAAAAAATGAGAAGGACTATGCAGATGTTTTTGAATAAATGATGATTGTTAGGCTGGGATTTCAGTCAGAAATAAAAATGTATTCATGAGTGGTCAGTATAAATGAGAGTTTTTAAATATAAATGGAATTGATTGAAAAAGGAGAAGAGAACCAAACTTGATTAAATATCTATAAATGTTACCACATATTAATCTTTGTAAGAATTCTAGGAAGGAAATAATATTACTGTTAACATTTAAAACAAATTCAGCAACTAATTGACCAGTCCCTCCCATATTGGAGGGAATATGAAACTAGGTCTTTCTGACTCTTGAAAACATACACTGTTTCTGTTTTATCTTGTTATCTTCAGAAAGTCTATTTACCATACAGAGTTCCATATCTGATGGATGGTTAGATGAATGTAATATATGTGACTATATAAATTCAATAAACATTGAATTCTATCTCTACTATGTTTCCTCTTCTGTAAATTCTCCTCACAGGGATGAGATCAGAACTTGTTTTAATTTCAGAATATGAAGTTGTGTTTTATATTTTAGGACCAGTGATAAAAGGAGAAACTTGGCCAAGCAAAAAGCTGAGGCTCAAAGGAGGCTTTATGGTCAAAATTCAATAAAAAGGCTCTTACCAGGTTCCTCAGACTGGGAACAGCAGAGACACCAGTTGGAGAGGCGGAAAGAAGAGTTGGTATGAACATTTTAACAAAGCATCCACAGTTTGAATTGCATGATTCATTTGTCAGGTTTTATTTGTAAAATTTCTTTATTTCTAGAAAGAGAGACTTGCTCAAGTACGAAAGCAGATCTCGCGAGAAGAACATGAAAATCGACATATGGGGAATTATAGGTAACTGCAGCCATTTTTGTACAGATTGAAGAAGTGAAGTGTTAAAGCAATCATTCTGTGTTTTTTATCCTTTTAGGCTTGTTTTATCACTGTTCGTTCATTCAGAGAAAGTGCTTTTACTTAATATTTTTCAGGAAAGGTAGTCAGCAAGTAGATGGTTCAGAATTGAGAGAGCTTCTGCTAGTCTGCCTTTGGGGGTGGCTATAGGAGGGCTTTTTAACCAGCTATCGTCCTGAGACTGTATTTAGTTGTAATGTGGTATTTTAAGAAAGTCAGGATTCAGGACTGCTAGTATTCTTCCTGCTAATTCATAGTGGTTTCTATTCTTTGTTTTAAAACTCAAATGCTTCAGGAACCAGGCAAATAATGAAAATGTTTGGAGGAGCTAGGTATGAGACAATAGAGAGGGGTGTGTACTATGCTGAACTGGAACCCTTCCACAATATCACCCTTGACAGGATCCAAAGGGGAACCCCTAAGCTCCTCAAGTTCTTGGAAAGATTGCCCATCCTCCCAAGCTTTGACATTGCCCTTGCAGGATTAAGGAACATAGGAGGGCACAGTTTCTTGTACTTGTGGTAAGGTATTCGTTCCTGGCCTTAACAGCATCAATAGTAGTGATGAGAACACATTCCTCCCTCCCTACCTCTACTCGATTCTCTCTACCGGAGAGACAAATTCTATCACCACAAAAGAGATCATCAGAACCAATGCCTATAATTTTACGTAATTCAGTAACCATGCTAAGTCAGAAACTTCTGCCTTATCCCTCATTACCTGACAGTATTTCTCAAATTTGTTCAATTGTCATTCTTCTCCAGTCATTTCTCCCAACCAAACCTTTATGCTGTACCTTCTGGAACTGCGTTGTTTAATGATAATTCTCTAGATAAACTTTACTTTGTGTAACAGGTGAAAATTCATGAATTTCTCATAACTGTATTCATCTTTATTTCTAGCACCTGGTAATGTGATTGGCACAGAGTAAGAAGTCAAAGATTATCTATGCAGCTAATCTTAACTATTGAGCTATGATAGCTTCTTTTAAACAAATTGGTTTATCTGATTTTATTGTAGACGAATTTATCCTCCTGAAGATAAAACACTACTTGAAAAGTATGAAAACTTGTTGGCTGTTGCCTTTCAGACCTTCCTTTCAGGAAGAGCAGCTTCATTCCAGCGAGAGCTGAATAATCCTTTGAAAAAGATGAAAGTAAGAGAATGAGTGTTTTTTTTTTAATTTGAGAATATTACAGGTGTACAGATGTTTTGGTTGCATAAATTGCTTTTGTACCATTTGAGTTAAAGTTATAAGTGCGTTCATCACTCATATAGTGTGCATTGTACCTGCTAGGTCTGAATTTACCCATCTCCTCCTTCCCCCTCTCACCTACTTGATTTCCATTGAATTTTACTATCATATATGCACATGAGTGTTGATCTATAAGTTTCAATATAGTAGTGACTACCTATGGTTTTTGTTCTTCCATTCTTATGATACTTCACTTAAAAGGATGGTCTCCAGTTCTATCCAGGTTGTTACAAAAGGTATTAGTTTATCATATTTTTAATGGCTGAGTAATATTCCATGGTATACATATACCATATTTTATTGATCCACTCAAACTTCCAAAACAACAGATGCTGGTGTGGATGCAACTATTATAACCTCTATGGAAAGTAGTATGGAGATACCTCAAAGAACTGAAAGTACTTACCATTTGATTCAGCAATGTTACCCAAGGGGAAAAAAAAATTTCATAAAAGACACCTGCACTAGAATGTTTATAGCAGCATAATACGTAATTGCAAAGAGGTGGAAACAACCCAAGTGCCCATCAATACATGAGAATGAGTGTTTATATAAAGAAAAAAAGAATAAAACCAATGTGTCTTTAAAAACAACTCACGTTGGTCCTACATATAAAAACATTTTACTTTTAAGATACACTTCCACAGGCTTTTCGTTTTAACAGTTGGTAACATTTCATAATGAACCAAGTGATTTTGTAAATAAAATGTGTAACAGGACAAATTATGGAGTAGAGAATTTTGATATCATCTTCTAATATCAGTATATTGTAAAAACATGTCTTATTACATAGATATGTATATGCAATAAAGAAATCCATTGAATTAACCCAGTGGTTTGTGACAGTCTATTTGAATTATAACTAACATACAATATTTGTTCCTGGTACTACATAGACCAGACATATGAGAGGAAGTAACTGAAACACACATATACACAAACACATTCTAATCTGTTAACCTTAATTAAAAAAAAGGTCTATCCATTTTCTATTACAGTATAAGAAACCACTTCATTTATTTGCTCATTATTCTGCAATCTTGGCTGGGCACAGTTGAATGGTTCTTCTGCTGGTCTTGCCTGGAGTGAATCCCACAGTAGCATGTATCAGAAAGCTCAGCTGGGGCTAGAAATCCAAGGTGGCTTCACTCACATATCTGGCATGTGATAAGATAAATGGAACATCTGGGAGTTGGCTGGGTGTCTCTTCCTTCCTATATGGTCTCTCAGCAGGGTAGCCAGATCTCTTAATATAGTAGCCCAGAGTTTCAAAAGGGAACATTTCAAGAAGATTCTCTATCCTAGCAGAATCTCTCTTCGTATTATAGACCTGATCTCTGCCCACCCATGTCCAGAATTGACAAATGACCCCAAACTAGAAAGTGGCTACTCATCTCTGCTCATCTAAGAAGAACTTTTCCCTCTCTGGAATTCAGTTTTTTTTGCACTACTTTTTATCCATGGCTTTCTGAAGTTTTGAAAAATATGATTGTTTAGCTTATCTGGCTTTTTCTAGCTGTTATAATGAAAGTATTGTCTGTTATGATCTCAAGAACTCCTGGAGTTTCTTCTTAACCATCTTATGCTTCTATCCATGGAATTCATTGTAGCATTATTATTTAATTAAAACTTTATCATAGGAGACTTCTGGTATTTTAATAGCTAAACTTACTTAGATTGGGACAAAGAACTTATTTTACAAATTTCTACTGCACAATGAGATTTCTAGTTTCTTCAAAAATCTTTTTTTAAAGTGACATTGAAGTATAAATCATAAATATGCAGATAAAATTGTGATATTTTTGTAGGTTAAAAAAGTATCTCAGTGAAGCAGTTGATTATAGCTCTTTCAGTGTAGCTATTATACTCATATTGTTCTGATTTGCTCAGTATCCACTGGGGGTGTATGTTTTTATAACTTTTCCTTTTGACTTCAAAATGACTCTAGAAGAGCACAAGAAAGGTACTATGGCATTGTGCATTTGTACCACCATTAATGACTATAAAATAAAATTCTCCATAAAGCTCTAAAAATACTCTTATACAATTGTTAAAATTTTGAAAGAGCTTCATTAAATAGTGCCCATTCAACAAAAACTAACATTAGCTTGTTTCTAAATGAGACTGTTAGACCAATCATCAGTTTTCTGTCTGGAGTTTCAATATTATTTTGCGCTAATCAGTATAAAAGTGATTGATGAACTTGTAGTCCGGAAAGTCAGAGTGAACTTCCAGAAATTTTAAAATGTATGATAGGCTAATTTATTAAAGTATTGTACTTTTATATTTTAATGGTATATTGGAGTATAAGGATAAAATTGTTTATGGTAATAATACACAATAGATTTCAGCTGTGTTATTTATATTGCCAGATTTTAGTGAGAGTTTGCCATAACTCTTTATTTTTCCTTCTTTGATCGAGTAATCCTCACTAAATAGTTTCAGGAGTCTTTTTTACTTTATTTTGTGGAGATTAATGAACTTGGAAAAATTCTAGGGTCTATTATAGATCATAATTTTAATTAAAATATTTTTCGAAGGAGGAAGATATTTTGGATCTTCTGGAACAATGTGAAATTGATGACGAAAAGTTGACGGGAAAACCTGCCAGACCTCGAGGACCAAAGGTGCAGTATCTCTACCTTCCTTAGTATCAAAGTAAATGCTACTAAGTACAGTTATTTTTTCCCTCTTGATATTTCTTATATGAATGACTGGTGCTGCTTTCAAGGAACTGTAGAGACTGTGCATCCAGTGCAGGTAGAGCTGGGAAGATGATATTATCTTACACTCTGGAGAAGTTTTGTTTTGTTAGTTTATTTCATATTTTGGTTTTTCCCCTAATGTTAGTGAAAGCCCCATGAGTCAGGGCCAAGAGGGACCTAGAACTAGTACTCTTATTATAAACTAAGTATTAAGTTTTCCACATACCTCTAGACAGGTAATTATCAAAGAAATATGTAGCATTATGGATAAGGCAAATCATGACTCTAGAGACACTTATTGGTTAGCCCTCACCAACAACATTGATAGTGTTAGTTAAAATAGGTACCGTTCCTACAAATAAATAGAAAGCTGTCACGTAGACAAAAAGGGTAGGTGTTTGCTTTACTTGCGCTGCTCTGTAGTGATGACATCCATACGTTCTTCTGACATATGTCAAAATCCTTGCTATTCGAGTAGGAAAGAGTTGAATTTGAAAAATCTTGGAAACCTTTTTTATTTAATTCCTTTCACTTTATATTTCAGCGTTACTGAGTTACTTGTATGTCCTCAGATAGATCATACTCTGTTATGTTTTCATGCTTTTCCATGCCTCTGAAATGCCTGCCTGCTGACAAAAATCATTGATTTGTTGCTTAATTAGAGACCCGTTCCTAATCCAGCTGAACTGTTGCTGCCTTTGTGAAACCTTCCCCCGTTCCTCTAGTTAGGGGTAGATCTTCCCTCCCTTCCTTCACCTGCTATACCATAAATAACACTTTTATAAAGTAGTGGGGACAAATAATTATTTGCATGTTTGCCTTAGTGTGAGCTTATAAGTTTCTCAAGGGTAGCAAGTAGAATTTCATCTCTGCATCTCTAGCACCTAGTACTAGAGATGTACTAGCAACTAGTACAGTGTCTGACACATAGTAAGTTCTCAAAATCCATGAGTTAAAGTTGCTAAATGTGTCCACAGAACCTCATTGGCTAGTGGAAAAGCAGATAGGTAACCCAAAAACCAGAGTATATTGTGGCAAGGACTGTAATAAAGGGAGATGTAAAGTGCTACAGCAGCATAGAGAAGAAAGGAGTTGGGAGAATGTGGATGGCTTCAGAAAGGCAGTGCCATTTGAACTGGACCTTGAAAAGTGAGTAGTGCTCTAAACATTTAAGAGGAGTGGAAAGACATTCAAGGTAGAGGGAACATTAAAGGAAAGACATGGAAGTGTGAAATTGTATAGGGTGTTGTAGAAATGATGAAAAGTTTGATATGACTCAAATGGAAGGTTCTTGGACAGTGAAATGGTACAAGATGAACCTTGCTGAGAGATACCTATCTGGTGGAGATCTTGTATGTCAGACATTGTTCCAAATTATTAATATGTGCTTTATATTGAGGCATTGTAGAATACATAGTTGATGATTTCTTTAGAACAAATATATTTTAAAGTATATGTAAAAGTGAATACTTTCATGAGCCATGGCTTCACTTTGGGAAACACTGGGAAGTTTCTAAGCTTTGTATTTATTGCAATTCAGCCAAACCAGACATGCGACAACCTGGAGGCACAGTGTTCCTGGTAGAATGGCAAAAGCAAACCCCCTGATAACAGTTGTATATTGTTGAATAGTTTCCTTTGTTTCATTTATATAAGGCTTGTCATCCAAAAAAAACTGTAAACTCTTGGAGGCCAGAATTCACATTGTATATTTTTTCCGACTCCCTTATTCTAGACAAGTAGTGGGAACTAACAATGTATTTGTCGAAATGAAATGAACTGTATAGTTCCTGTAGTTGTTAAAGCCAAGCAATATTTCAAAGTGTTAGAAAACTACATAATCAGTCTGAAGTAGAAGCATTTTTATAACTTTTATCTTTGTCTTTACTAAGGGTTTAAAGTGAGCCAAACTTCAAAGTAGCTCTTCCCTTTTAGAGGGATATCACATGCCAAACACTAGTTTCCAGTGCTTTTACTGGTAGAAGAATAATTGGAGTAATCAAGGTTAAATAAAACTTGTACTTATACTAGGAGATGTAATAACTTTACACTTGAGAACTTAAGAAATGTTAATTAGCTGCATAAATAATAAATACATAAAATATTAACAATGTTCCTGAAGTTTGATGGTAGGTATGGGTATTTGATTTGTTATTCTTTATATATTATGTATTTATTCATTTTTTATATACAGCCTATTTCATAATAAAATTGGACATAAAAATAAGTAATATGGTATCTCATAACTCAATGCCAGTTTGCAAATTCCACTTGTAAGTGCAAATTGTAAATTTAAATACAAAATCCATTGTAGTTAAGGTAGTATTTAGAATTTATACTGCTGTGACTTCTAATTAATTATTGCTTGAACAATGTATTGGTCAGAACGTCACAAATGCATATATGACACAAGGTTCAGCTATCCATTTCCCCTTGTGATTCTTTATAGAGTTGAATAACTCATTATGTAGTCAAGCTCCTTATGAAACCTTAAAGCTGTTTGCTACATGAAGGAAGGCACTACTAGCAAGCCTGATTGTGCCACTGTTTCTTCTGGGTATGCTAAGCTTCTGAAGAAACATCCTTCCTCTAGAATTCATATTCCCCAAGACTGTCAAAATGTTTGATGATTGTGTTACTGGTAAATGTTTTTATGTATATCTCTTTGAACATTGTTAGTGCTCAGTAAATATTAGACCATCAAAAAGAGAACATACTTTTAAACACAAGTTGGTACCTTAGTGTATTAAAAACTACTTTCCTGCTTTGGTTATTTTTTATCCTTTGCAAAGGCTATAAATTTAAGAAGATCATTCTTTGGCTTACTGTGTATTCCAGGCACTTCATGAAATGCTATTTCTCTCTTTATCTTTCATCCTTCACTCTTACACTAGAGGATATACCTTCTTTCAGTAAAATCCCATGCTATCCAAGGATTTCATTCCAGTGTATGCTAACATCAAAACATTTTGTTTGATTTAACAGAGAACAAGCAACGGGTATACAACTGTAAGAACCTCTCCCAGCAGGAATAGGAGGCATATGGTGTGTGTAATAGTCTCTTAAAATGACTAAGTTGCAAAATTGTGTTGTTCTTGGTTATGCACATTCTTTGTGAAGCAAAGCTGTCCCACCTCTCATCTATTCCTTCACCTGGCATCATTGGCAACACATTGATTGGGAAGACTGGAAACAAGTGATTCTAACAGAGATATTGGAACATGATAACATGGCATTTTGAATCTTTACAGATTTACTCTTTTACATGGCAGTTATCCTCTAAATATACCATACTGATTTTCACATTATACCATTTTTTAAAATTGTAGCATGGGCAATGAAAAGGTATGTTACTCCATTATGGCCAGAACCAGTGTGTTAGGAATGCTGTGTGAAAAGACACGAGTTGTTCCTGACCAATTTAGAAAGTGGATAATTAACTAAAAGTTTTTATTTTTATAAATATCGACAGCCAATATAGCTACGTGAGGAATGCCTAACTTGGTGCTGTACATTATCTGAGTGGATAGGCTCATAGGCTCTGTTTTAAGATGTGGCCTTATATAAAGTGACTTCTCTGGTGCTGCTTTTTTATTCTCTTTGCCCCTCTTGCCCCTCCTTCTGTTCCCCAACACACACACACACGTACACGCATGCATACACACATAACTCTGAATGTTAATGATACAACAAAGCTGTATCTCTGAGTCTCATGGAGTAATCTCTCTGTAGGGAATAAATAAAAGCTGATGAACTTTCTGATTTTTATATTTTTATCTCAAATATTTTTCCTTTATTTTGTTTCTGAATACTCTGGCCCTTTATTTCAATCACATAGAAATGCATTTTCCTCATCATGACTGAGCTATGTCATTTAGGAAAGAATCATTTGCAGAGAGAGAATGCCTAGTGACTAGCACTGTAGGCTAAGCAGACAGGAGCCATAGCGCCTTGGGGATCCTCAACCTTCTGTGAAAAGCAGCAAGCATAAGGGGGAAATTAAAAATAATAACTAATCATGTTAATAAGCCTATGTTTTTTGGAATTCTGACAAAATAATACATTCCCCTCTATTTTAGCCTCTGTGTTCTATGCCCGAGAGCAGCGAGATAATGAAAAGACAGAAGTACTACAGCAGTGACAGCAGTTACGATAGTGGCAGCAGCTCTTCGGAATCCGACGAAAATGAAAAAGAAGAGTATCAAAATAAGAAAAGAGAAAAGGAAGTTACATATAATCTTAAACAGCCCAACCACTACAGATTAATTCAACAACCCAGTAAGTCAATTTCTACTAATATAGGTGTTATATGAGGAATTATGGAACTGAAATTATTGAACTCAATAAAGGTCCTTGGGCCAAATGAACCCTTGTCGTCATGTGTGAAGAGACCCGGATTCTATCCTACTTCCTTCCCCAGCCAGATCTGGGCACATCCCTCAATCCCTTTCAGGTTCTGCAACAAGAAAACAAAGGGCTGAATTAAGGATCCATCCTTCTATATTTCATAGTTTTCGTTAAGTGCCAGATTTTTGCATGGTTTTTATAAAATGTGCTTCATGGCTGATATGCTGATTATTTCTATTTAAAGCCAGTATATTCTCTCATTCCATTCCTTCCTCTCTTCACGACTTCTCTGTCACCCACTATGTTTTGTACTATCACCTATTTTTACAACATGTATCTATCTCTCTGAGTATTTGACTTGAATGTATCTGTGAGTCACATAACTGTGAAATAGTTGAAGTTTTGGTCCCTCCCATTTTCATCATAGCGAACACCTAAGTCAGGGCATTTGGTGCCTGGGAAGTATTTAGGAGACCAACCAACCAGCTTCTCCAACTCCTTCCTTTCCTGCTTCCTTTTCTCTCCTTCTACCTTTATTTCTTTGTACATTCTCTTTCTCTCTGTTCCTTTCTGACTTTCATTTCTT
The DNA here is from genome assembly GCA_963574885.1 of Lepilemur ruficaudatus. Lineage (NCBI taxonomy): Eukaryota > Metazoa > Chordata > Mammalia > Primates > Lepilemuridae > Lepilemur > Lepilemur ruficaudatus. The sequence goes on along the minus strand of CAUYRT010077806.1, from coordinate 15,736 downwards.
CTTTAATCTCAAGTGTCCAATACTGTGTCTGTTACTCTTCCTTCATCCCCAGATGTCCAATGTACTATTGCTGTTTTCTAGGACTCACTTGGAAGACCCCCTCCTGATGCTGCCTCCAATCCAGGACTTTAATTAACTCTTGTCTAAAGAGACCACTGTCTTTGGGTTCCACTGTCTTTGGGTTCCACTGTCTTAGGGTTCCAATAATGCAATAAGCACAATCATGAGCCCTTGTTGATCTCCAGCAATAGTTTAATATGTTAACTTCCCAGATAAGGTGTATATTTTAAAATTGGCCTCCCATGCTTATGGCAAAATGAATGAGGAATGAAGAACCAATAGATGGAGATTTTAGAGCAATGGTCTTTCCTTTATTTCCAAATTATTTCATAAAGATACATGCTGCTACTGTTCCTGTCTTTGAGGGTTTATATAGAGAAGAAATAATGTATTATGTTCCACTTCTTTTATTTATTTACTCATTTAAGACTGCGGTCCCCACCCCCTGGGCTGTTTCCCAGTATGGATCCGTGATCTGTTGGGAACCAGGCTGCACATCACCGCCTGAGCGTCCGCCCCACCTCCCTCTGCCCCCGCCACCCCACCTTCCCACCATTGGTGGAAAAATTGTCTTCCATGAAACTTAGGAACTGAGCCTCACAGCAAGAGGTGAGCAGTGGGCAAACAAAGGAGAGCAAAGCTTCGTCTGTGTTTATAGCTGCTTTGCATTGCTCACATCACCACTTGAGCTCCACCTCCTCCCCCCACATCTGTGGAAAATTTGTCTTCCATGAAACTGGTCCCTGATGCCAAAAAAGTTGGGGAACCACTGATTAAGAGATGTTTATTGAGCACCTGTCCCAGAGTTTGTAAACTATTTTCTCCATTACTTCCTTTTTTTCTTAAAGATTGCTCAAGTACTTTCAGTGTATCTTTGTGTAAGTATGGTTCAGTTTTAGTTTTGGAAGCTGGCATTTTTCTGCCCAAATTTTGTAAGTTTTTAAATCCCTTTCCTATTAGCTAATGCAGACATACGTAACAACATGAATTGATGTGGCATAGGGATAGGATAGAGAAAAAATTGCTAAGGTTCCTATAGCTCTGATACTGTTCTTTGTTCTCAGGCCAATGGGTAAATAAATTGAGACCAGACAATAGTGTACTAAAATATGATACAGATTTAAAACACTTTTGAGTGTAAATTCTCATTTTAAAGCCAGCCTAATTCAATTACACATCCTTTTTCCTTATCAGTTATATTTTCTTTTTATGCTCATGAGGAATTATAACAAGGGTTTTACTTTGTTTTATATTCTCTCTTTAACCTTACACTAAGGAACATCATAGCCACAAATCCTCCTTGAGTTTTATCTGCAGAGTGATGCTGATTACAAAGGACAAAATCCCAATTATGTATAACACTTTCTCTTGTAGATAATTAACTTGAAAAATTCAAACTTGTTATAGCATCAAAGGGGTATATTTTGGTTTGATATAAGGTAGTCATATAAAAACTACATAAATATTTTTCTCACATAATTTGGGGATGCAAGTTACAAATATTTTTGTTAATCTACCCAAACATCATTGGCATGTGTAGCTATTTAGTTATTCTGTCTGAATTTCCAATGTGTGTAGGTGAAAAATGGGCATCTGTGATGATTCAAGAGATAGGATATTTTTCTTTTGCCCTATTATTAGGTTATACACAACCAAACCATTACCTTTTTAAGCCCTCAAAGGGAGCAGGACTAAAAGGTAGTGAGTTGTACATGCTTTTGGGTATTTTCTTAGTATAAGTTTGACCTTTGTACATATTAAATATGTGCAGTTTTTTTGTAAAAAAGAAAGAAAAGATTGACCAGTGGTAATGTTCCTCACATAGCTCTCTCTAGAAGTAGTGTCCTTTTAAAAAGTGTTGTGATTTTCAGATTCCGAAGGAAGTTAAAGAACAGAGAGGAATGCTTTTTAAAACATCTTTTATAGCTTTTATGAGTATCCTATTTTGTGCCCTACAGAATCTAAATGAGAGGAGTATTAGACTATGTTTTAGAAATACATCCCTAAGTATAAGGATTATGTCTATGCCTTTGTAAAGGTTTAAATTTTTTTCAACAGCTAATGAAGAGAAATATTTGGGTATTCAACCTGACTTCATGTGAGTTTTATTAAGTTATTTAATTAATGAAGATTGATATATTCCACGAGCAGAGGGAAAATGTAGAACAGAGGATATATAAAACATATGAGTTTTTAAAAATTAAAATGTTAGTGGTATTATTAGGTAATCTATTTTCCTGTGTCAGGCATCAAAACTTATCTGGAATAGTTGGTTCTCTTTCTTAGATGCTCTCAGTATGCATTGGGGAAGATATTTTATATTAAGTAGTTTTCCCTAGATATTTATTCTTATAACAACCCTATAGATCCATACATTTTTTTCCTTCACTTAAATCTTTTACTATTGAAACCTAATCTAATTTAAAATTCTTTCCTCTTATGAATAAGAAAACTATTTAGTACTACTCTTAGAATGACCAATTATATATTTAAACTCCATTAAGATAATCTCTGTATTTTCTTCTGTTTCATTATTTTTTTTCTCGTGGACCTGAAACTCTATAACTTATCTGTTTGGCCTGGTCACTCTCTAGACTCCTTTCCAGCCCTCCCTATAAATCGTGATGTAAAATACGCAATCTCCAATCTATACACAGATTCTAATAAGTGACCAGTCTGATTGCAAAGATGGTGGGTGACATCGTGGTATTATAGAAAGAGGGAGGGCATTGGAATTAGATAGGTCAGAACTGAAACCTGAGCTTGGCCACTTTCTTGCTGTGTGACCTTGAGAAAGTTCTTTCTCTGAGTCTCTGGGCAACAGAGATCCCCACTTCAGAGGGTTTCTGGGAGGATTAAGATAAAAGTACAGCACCTAGCACAATGCCTGGCTTAGAGAAGGTGCTCCATAAATGTTAATTTTCCTTTCTTCTGGGTCTTTTATGTCATATTTTGAGAATATAACGTTAAAATACTATTTGTAGTATTATTCCCAAAAGAGCCATTATCTATATGTTACAGTGGTTCTGCAGCAAGTTCACTGTTTAAATTGAAAAATTTACTCCAAAGTCACTCTCAGGAAGGGACCTATGCTTTGACATTTATTTCACTCTGCTACTACCTGTTCTAATCTTTATTTTTTTGGTTTTTATTTATTTATTTATTTAATTTACTCAGGGTATTATGGGGGTAGTTTATATAGAACTAATACAGTGGGACACTTGTACTAACACTGCTGCTATATTACCCTTCTTCTCCATCATCGATAGGCTCTATACGTCGCTCAGTCAGCTGCCCAAGGTCTATCTCTGCTCAGTCACCTTCCAGTGGGGACACCCGCCCTTTTTCTGCTCAACAAATGATATCTGTACCACGGCCAACTTCAGCATCTCGGTCACATTCCTTAAACCGTACTTCCTCCTACACAAGGCATTTGCCTCACAGTAATGATGTCAGCTCTATCAACTCACAGGTGGTAAGTGAACTATTTTGCTCTTTCAAGATTGCAGGAAGCCCTGTACTCAGAATCTAGGTGACAAAGGCGATCAGCTGAGAGGAGGACAGATTGAACCTCAGACTCTTTCTACGATCCAACTCACAGCCTCCTGGAATTTGCATTATTTATCTATCTTAGCCTAAAATTTAGTATGGAGTCTTAAAAGGCAGACTCCACTATATCACTAAACTTGAAGATGGACGCTAAGAATAGCATTGTTTTATTTTCCATTTGTTAATGTAGTAGTATAATGTTGAAAATCACCTGAGTTAATGTGTGGTTTTGCAGTGTATTGTGCAATTTATCTGTAAATTTGAGGAAATTTGTTTTATGGAAAATTTTACTTAGTGGTATAGTTGATTAGTAGGTTAAAAAAATGATAGATAAATTTTCCTTACAGCACTTAAGTACAATGTTATTTATAGTGTTTTCCATGTATTAAATTAACATAGAGTATTCCTTCCTCAGTGTGAATCACAGAGATTCAGTATTGAGGAAGTAGTGAATTTATTAATATTTGCAGGCAGGCTTACTTTTAGATGCTCAACTAGACAAGTGCCTTCGCCTAGACTAGGGATTTATTTAATTTGTTTATTTGATGTGGATGGTGTTTCCAAAGGGAAGAGTGAGGAAATATAAGGGAATGAATTTCACTTGGTAACAATGATTGATTTTTTTTCTAATCAAGATTTGCCTTAGGTATATGTAATGAATGAAACTGACCAGGAAGTCCTTTTTGAATACTCAATTTTATTTTGGCATTTTGAGCCAAAAAAATGTAAGTGTGCAGAAATGGGAAAAGACACTGTTGACAATCATATCCCTGTAATCTTAAGAATTTATAAATGTGAAAAAAAAATTTCTTCCTTTTTCATTGTTATTTTTTTCAATTAAAAGTGCATCATTTTTACCTAGAAATGTCTTTCAGATTATACTGGCACAATGAAATAAGACCCCCTCCAAATATCTGTATTCTTTCAAATTTAAGAGTGATTCTTTGCGGAAACTGAAAACCAAAGAACAAGAAGACGATTTAACAAGTCAGACCTTATTTGTTCTCAAGGACATGAGGATCCGGTTTCCAGGAAAGTCAGATGCAGAATCAGAACTTCTGATAGAAGATGTGCGTATTTGATGTATATAAAATACCAAGGAGGTCATACCTTTTTATTCTTCTTAAAATATTAAAATTTATTTCCTGATGACATACTCGATGACATAGCAAACTTAACTGATATTCTTTTCAACATCCACAGGCTTTAGAAAATACAGGAGTTTATTTTAATTATTATGATTAAAGAACAGTGAGATCACATTTATAATCAGGAATGCAAAATATATTTTAGTATATTGCCCTATTTTAATAAGACTGCTTCATCAAATGAGAATAATTACTGTCAAATAATTATTGTTCTTAATGATGAAAGAAATATCAGGTTAAGCTTGCTTCTATAAAGATGTAGAAAGATCAAATATGGAGTGGGATATGATGAAAAATTGGGGTCCTGACATAAAATGTAAATAATATTTGTGGTACCTTTAATGTCATATATTTTTTGGGTTAAATTTTGAAATGACTTAAGCTGAGTTGTGTGTTTTTCTTGCTACACATACATGTGCACCACCCAGTGGAACATTCTAAAATGGCAGAGGGTCCTAAAATTCACATGAAAATCAATGAAGTTCTCCTAATTCAGATATAAGGTTCAATATTTTGTGGTGAAAGAGCGTTTCTTCACACAAGGCTCCATTTCTTCATTGAAACATCCTTTTGAAATGATCATTCTTAGGTAATTCCTCAGTAATAAAGCTTTGTTTTCTGGGCTGCCTACATTTTTTTTTTTTTTTTTTTTTTTTTTGGTCAGAGGAGAAGGCACCATCTAGTGGCCAACTGTAGGATAAAAACCACAGCCACGCACTTGGTCTTTTTTGCTTTCTAGCCTTGCTTTAGACCTGTCTGAAGCAAGTGTATAGAAACAAAAAGCAAACAAACAAAAATAAAAGAGACATTCTAGGTTTAATCCTCCATAATGGCAACTTATATTGTGTGATAATGATACAGTCATAAACAAAGCCCCCAAACATACATCTTGTTGTTATATATAAAAAATAAAAATGATATCTTGTTTGCAAGTGAGTTGCTACTTGTGTTATGTCAAAAGAAAGGGAATAGGCCGGGCGCGGTGGCTCATGCCTGTAATCCTAGCACTCTGGGAGGCCGAGGCGGGCGGATCACTCAAGGTCAGGAGTTCGAAACCAGCCTGAGCAAGAGCGAGACCCCGTTTCTACTAAAAATACAAAGAAATTAATTGGCCAACTGAAAAAAAAAAAAAAAATTACCCGGGCATGGTGGCGCATGCCTGTAGTCCCAGCTACTAGGGAGACTGAGACAGGAGGATCGCTTGAGCCCAGGAGTTTGAGGTTGCTGTGAGCTAAGCTGACGCCACGGCACTCTAGCCCGGGCAACACAGTGAGACTATGTCTAAAAAAAAAAAAAAAAAGAAAGAAAGAAAGAAAGAAAGGGAATAAAAATAACACTCACTGTAAGGTATACATATGTTTTTATTTTCCTATGTGATCTGATAAAGTTCTAAGTAAAGCCAATGACTTTGTACTACTTTATTTTATATATCTCTTAGAAATATTACTTATATTCCAGCTTTTTGAATCAGGTAGAAGAATGTTAGGAAGTCAGACAGTAGAACTAATATTCATGGCTAATGCAATTGTTCTGTAAAGAACAAATATAGATTTATATAATTAATAATATATAATTAATAATTATGTCAGATATTGTATTACTATATGTTCACTGTATGCAGTATTTTAATCTGCTTGCTACAGCATATATAACTAGAATATACATTTAGAAATTTTGCAGATTTGCACAAAAAACAAAACAAATGAATAGTAGAATCCTAATTATATATAGGCTGTCTTCTAATGTATTATTCAATATTTTATTATTATGAGTGATGTGGTAAATATAGCCCTTGGAATAAAAATGGGAAGTCTATGTCTTGGATTTCTTCCCAAACCTTGTGTTCCTGAAAACATTTGACTTTCATTCAATAGTGTGTGTTGGTCTAAACAGAAAAGAAAGCTTTTGATTCAGATGGCTTCTTTACCTTATGTTAGAAATCTTTGCACATTTTTTTATAAAGGTCAGCATTCTTTATTGCAAGTAATAATTCAGTGCTATCATTACACAAATTAGTTAAGTTGGTTTTTATTATTATAAATAAAATAAATATTTTATTTATTGCTTTTGATGAACATTCTAGATTAAATTTCTTAATGTTTCTTCCCCATAATAGATCATTGATAACTGGAAGCATCATAAAACAAAAGTGGCTTCATATTGGCTCATAAAATTGGACTCTGTAAAACAACGAAAAGTGAGTAATGCTCAAGAAGAGTTTTGCCCTAACAGATTATGTATTAAGCTAGGATCATTAAGCCAAATTCATACTCAAACCTTTTACATGCTCCTTTGTTTACCTACCTCTTCAACAAATATTTATAAAGTACCTCCTGTGTGTCAGGCACTGTGCTAGGTTCTGAAGGATAAAAAAAGTGAATCTAAAAAATCCATGCTTTCATAGAGTTTACATTCTAGTTAAGATGTTTGATAACAAATGTGGAATGTAAGGTGGTACAGACAACTCTCTGTATCTGTGGGTTCTGTATCCGTGGATTCATCCAACCAGGTATTGAATATATTTGGGGGATAAAAAAGGATGTATAGTCTTCTTTTTCTTGTCATTATTTCCTAAACATTGCAATCTAACAACTATTATACATAGCATTTACACTGTATTAAGCATTATAATTAATCTAAAGATGAATTAAAGTATATGGTAAGATGTGCATTAGTTATATACAAATACTACACCATTTTATATTAGGGACTTGAATTTTGGTATCTGTGGGGGGGTCCCCAAACCAATCCTCACAGGTACTGAGAGATGACAGTATAAAGTACATGAAGAAAAATAAAGCAGGTTAAAAAAAATAGAGAGGAGGTAGCATTTGAACCAGAACTTAAATGAAATGCGAATCAGGCAGAGGGAAGAGCAAATACAAAGATCCTGAGGTTGGAATTAGCTCAATGTATGTCTGAGGCACAGTAAGGCACCATTTTGTTCACTTATTTATAGTTTGTGTTTTCTGAAAAAGTGTGAGTGATGTGGTAGTGGTGAGAGATGAGGTTGGACAGATAGGCAGGGCTTGTATCACAACTTTAGAGATGGAAAAATTTGGGGTTTTATTCCAATTGATGGGAAACTATTGGACAAATTTGAGTAGAAGAGTTACACAGTCTGGTTTATAACTTAAAAGGATCATGAGAACTACCGTGGAGAATAGAACTGGGGCAGAAGGAATGTGGGAGAATAGGAGTAGAGACCAGCTGGAAGGTTTTCAGGGTAAGTGAGGCAAAGCTGTACTTAGCTAGGGTGTTAACTGAATGGGCAGATGCTGGAGAAAGAGCAGGAGCAGGGTTTTGTTGCTGCTGTTGTTTTCTTTTATTTTGACTTTGGACATGCTAGTGTTGACACATTGATTGGGCATCCAAATAAAGATGTTGAGTGTATAGTTGTATATATGAGTTTTGAGTTCTGAGCTGAGGTTGTGTATGGTGATAAAAAATTGAGGCATCTCTAAGATATTTAAAGCCTTCAGACTAGATGAGATTACCTAGAGTTTCAAGAACTGAGCCCTGTGCCACTCCTACATACAAAACTCAGAGAGATGGAGAGAATTCATCAAAGGGGACCGAGAAGGAGTAGCCAGTGAGTTGTCAAAAAACCACGAGAACTGGGTGTCCTGGAAGCCAAGTAAGGAAATTATTTTAGGAAAAGGGTAATCAGCTCTGTCAGACGTTGCTGATAGGGGTTGTAAGCTGAGCACTGAGAACCGACTGTTTTTGGCAACATGGAGGTTAGTGATGACCCCAGTCATAACAAATTCAGAAGAGTGGTGGTGGTAAAACTTGATTGGAGTATGTTCAGGAGATGAAAAGTGGACAGGAAAACACCACAGCTAATACCAGCACTTTTTCAAGGAATTCTGCTATAGCGGGGAAAAGGAAATGCGGTAGTAACTGGAGAGGGATGTGGGCTGATGAAGTTTTCTTAAAGACAAAGGGATTTACAGTTTGCGTGCTGATGGGAATGATCTAGAAGAGAGGAATGGCACAGGAAAGAGAGGTGATAAGAAGTTCTTATGTAAATTAGCTGGGGGATTTTGCCCTTACCAAGACCATTTATTCTAATAGGAGGGAAGCAGGGTGCATAGTAGTGTGGTGGGAAGATGCAAAGGCTGTCTTCTGGTGGGAGGGCTTCTGGAGCTTTGGGGAGAGAGTAAAAGGTGTGTAGTAGCTGTCTTGGAGAGTGGGAGAGGGGAGTGGCCAGCACCCTGAGTGGCTCATTAAATGCACTGTAACATTATTTTTTTGATCTATGCTATTTTAGTAGCTTTAGTGAAGTTGCTGTATTCTTTCAGTAATACAAACTATCATTTACACCTTCTAGGATTAATTGTTAACAAGCCAAAACTTGACACTGATCAGATAAGGAATTTTAAATTATATACTTTTGTTTGAATGAACTCACTACGGCACATAAACTCATTCAACAAATATCTACTTAGTGTTCTGCCATGTGTCACACACAGTGCTGCTGTTGAGGAGGGTGCAGCAAAGCTGGTAACAAAAGATAGATTGAAAAACATGGTATGCCCTGGATTTATGTTTGCAAAGTCAATGACTCAGGCTTTGATTAATGAAGATAAGGACCTTTTATTAGAATTGGAATCCTGAATTTCCTCTAGTCCACGTAATTTTTGAGTGTAAGTGAATTGCTAATTAAAACAAAATAGAGTTCAGAAACAGATTAAAGTATTTATAAGATATTTATACAGGATAAATGTGACATTTCAAATCATTGGAAAAAAATGATTTTTCCACTAAATGGTACAGAGACAACTGACTATTTGTAAGAAAATTAAGTTGAAACCTTATCTCTCATCATATACAAAACCAAATTCCATATAGATTACAGTTTTATGTAATCTATATTAAAAAGAAAATATTAATGAGCTAAAAGAAAATGTAGAAGAATTTGTCCATAATAATCTTAGAATAGGGAAATAACTTATTAAGAAATACCTAAAACCTAGAAGGCTGAAAGGAAAAGATTGACAGATTTGATTATATAAATCTTATTAATGGCAAAAGACATTTTAAACCAAGTTAAAAGGCAGAAGTAGTGAGGGGAATTGGGTAGGGGATGGGGAGGTCGAGGAATTTTTATTTGTATTTATAGCACATAAAACAAAAAGTAACACTAGTAAACCAATACCTACTACAAATCAATCAGAAAAGACAAACTACCCTATAAATGTTAATAAGGTAGCAAAGCATATAAAAAGGCTGTGAAAAGACAATTTAGGAATCTTCAAATAGCCAATTAAAATGTAAATATATCCTTGACCTCACTAATGATGAAGAAAAAGCAAGTGAAAACCACTGTATTGGTAAAAATTAGTAAGACAGATAATCTCCAGTGATGGAAATAATATGGATAAAAGGGCCTTACTATATCATTAGAGAGAGAATATATTGATACAACTCTTTAGAAAGGTAATTTGTGGTATCTGTTAAAATTACGAATGTTTGTAACCTTACGACTCAGCAAAACCACTTCTAGCATCTTATCCTACAGAATAATAGCCTGAATGTATTAAGATTTATGTACATGAGCATTCATTGCAGTAGTATTTATAAAAGCAAAACATTTGAAGCAGCCTAATTGTCTATCAATAGATTTATGGCTAAATTTTAGCACAACCATACAATTCTGCATTGTATGGTTGAATACTATTCTGCAATCATAGATCTTAACCTGAGATAAAACAAGACTATGACTCTTGACATATGAAGCAAACATACATTAGTAAAGTTGATCAGACTTCACTAATTATGAGGGAAGGACATAAGCAAGAAGCAGTCACCAAGTGCAGGGTCTCTGGGAGGCCATGAATCTATTGGTTCTCTGAGGTCCCTTTCCATATACTCCAAGACATTCTGGGTTCATGTTGACAAGTTCCTCTGAAAGGCACAGAGGAAGCCTTTCAGATTTGGGTGGTTTTAATTTTTATTCTCCATTAGTCACACAGGCTATCTATGAGCGTTGTCCCATAGAACTTTTATAAACATTTCTTACATTGATTCAATTCTAGACTCTTTTAATTCTAGATTCAACAACAAGCTTTTTTTTGTACCCGCCTGTCTTTACTAGTGACATGTGTTTATTTGAATAACAACAACAAATTAAGACAGTGCTTTTCTGTTTTTTACATGTGACATGAGAAGGCCTAATAAACATTGGTATGGAATCATTGAGTGATATGTGTGAATACTAGTAATATTTGTGAATTGGAAGAAACAATTTTATATGTTTTAGGATTGCTATGCTCAATTGAATTTCTAAATTTAAAGTAAAAATAAATGCTTGTTTATAAATTTACTAGCAAGCTGATATGCCAGTATATCTTCTCCCATACTGATTTACTCTAAGAATATTTGGAGTTATCTTTGTGTAATCTTTTCTTCCAGTTCTCAGTTGTGCAGCCACCTTTAGCATACTGTTATGGTGAGTGAGTGGGAGAACTAACATGAGGGGCAGGATCTTTATTACAGCTTCTGTACTCTGTTACCCTTTCTGTGAGCCCCTTTGTTGCTTCTTCCTTTTGGCATAAATCAAAGGTATACATTTCCTTTATGCTTGTAGAAAGTAATGATATGTCCCATCTTCAATAAAAGCTTGTTAAATCCCACAGTTTGCACTACCCAAACAGTTACAGTCATTCTTATACATAAGCAATTTAATAGACAGTTCTATTTTTGGCAGAAGAATTCACAGATTGAATTTTGGCTCGCAAAGTACAAAAAGGGCTGATCTTAACTACAGCAAATTTACCTTGCAAAGATGCCCACTTTCATGGATCCCTGAAAGTAGCTGAGGAATGCTAGTCCCAAGCTGTGAACAGAAGTGGAAGCCCAGGATTTAAACATGTGCAACTTATTTGTAGCAATTTTTCTTGCTATCATCATGATTATTGTGGCTCCTTCTCTTTACTCAACAGTTTTGTTCTTTAAGAGGCTTTTCCCAAAACAGACTCAGATTTCTCAGATATATAGTGAAAAGTGAGGCACTTCTGGGAAAAGAAGCAGAGGACATCATTCAGCAGCATTCATTCTGTGATGCCATTCTTCCTTTGCTGTAGGGGGAACTTAAGAACTCTTACCTATAAGTAATTATTTTAATAGCAGAAACTCTAAAACAAATTTTTGTAAAACTTTTCATTTTTATAAAATTAACCCTGCCAAAATCTGTATCATTCACAAAAAGAAGCTTAACAAACACACACATCATGAATGCAGATCATCAAGCTAGCCAGCAATGGAGATATGGAGCTCTAATATAAACAAAGACTTTTTATTATAATTTTTATTAATATTTTATATACTTAATAAATACCATTAGAGTTAACTGTTGAAATACTTAAAATTCAGCCCAGACAGGAAAAGAGAAAAGTATAGAGATATTGTAGAAACAATCATTGGCACAAATTTAAATGTGTTTAGTTGATTTATTTATATGTAATATATAATTGATTTGATGTAAATTCATTAATATGTAAATATCTTTCTCTACCTCAAGTTTATTTCAGATGAAATTAGAGGTGAAGTGATCAGTGACTGAGAGCTAATATAAGTATAATAATGAGTCAAAGTACATAGGAAAAAAAAGGTTTATGTGGGAAATTAGAGAGGCAATATCAGGTACTGGAAAGAGGTACTGACTTGCATGATCTGGACTTGAGTTCAGTCTGCCTCTGCCCCTTACTTTAGGCAGGTGACTTTTCCGAACCTCCCTGAGATTTATGACATTGAGTATCGGAGGGTTCTTGTGAGGAAGTGAGACATTGTATGGGAACATATTCTAGCTTTAGAAGGGGTAAAATGCAGGCTGATTTTTTTTCTTTTCTGTTAAGGATCCCCATGTCAGATTGTTTCTCTGATGTATTTTATTTACTAAGAATTATTCATATGCAGAATTCTTTTGTGTAGAATATGTAGAAATGAAGTGTAAAAAACTGCTTGTAACATATTGACCATTTATTTGACTATCAGTTGGAAACTTGTGCCACTGCCTTGGAAAGTTAGAAACTACATCTAAGAAGACAGAAAGAAATCTGAAAATGTAGGTCAGCTGTGGAATGCAGAATTAGATATTATAAAATTTCTCTGTTTAGAAAGCCAAATATTTAAATAATTTAGATCAGATGTAGATTAATCAAATCCATTCTTCTTTTGGCTGGGATTATTATTGGGAGGCTTTTCCAGTTCAGTCCTCTGCAAAGAAGACACAAAGATGGAATTAGAAGTGAAATGGATTTATAAGGGAAAACACCCAAAAAAGATAAAGGGGAGAGAGAGCTGGAGTAGGCAGGAAGAGTCTTCAGACTTCGTTGCAGGTCTGACACCTGTGAATGGGAGGGAGGAGGATTGGGTAGGAAGACCCTCGCACTTCAGTGAATTTCTGAAAAAGTCTTGGTCAAACTGATGGGGAGCTCAGAACAAAAATTGCCTGTTAGGGGGATCACACTGGGCAGAAATAGCCCTTTGCTAGTATCCCAACCTTTCAATCCTTGGTTGCTCAATGGTTGGCCGGAAACAGTCAGGGAAGAGTGTAAGCATGGCTTGAATATTGCAGCGGATCCCGAATGGGGATGCCATCAGCTAACTGCACTCTTGGAATCATTGATTTAAGTGGCATGTCTCCATGGCTACCACAAAGGCTGTGTCTGATACAATTTAATTTGACAAACATTTGTTGATTGTCAATTTGGGACAAATATTGTATTAGGCACTATTGGGGATTTTGAGAGTTGTTTACTCATTCATTCATTTATTTGCTCACTAAATCATGCATTCAACTGATATTTATTGAGGGACTCCTGTGTCCCAGGCACTATTCTAGGTGTGGATGCACAAGACACTTCTTTAAATATCTTAATTCCATTTAGACACCTTTGTTGAAATATGTGTCTCCCCTTTACTGTTCTGTGATCTAAGCATTTGCTGGTTGGTCATTGCACTGCTGTAAAACTCTGAATGTCATACACACAGTCTTCCACATGCTTTCCTTTTTTGTGTTCTTAGAAATAAAATTATTTGCCTTACTTCGAATTTTCCGTAATGGGTGTAAAATTTAAAGATCAAGGGTATTGGAATTAAACACTGAAAAGAATCCTCACCAGGTGAAAATGGAAATAGTTAATCTTATTCAATGTCATGTTGTGGTAACTACACATTTGCATAATTTACCTTTCTGCCAAGAATGTAGTTGCTTTATATAGCTTGTGAGGAATATACATGAAGTACGAAAATAGTGCTGTGTGCGTGGGCTATGAAGAGTGCCAAATTTGCTGAAAAGCTCATTCTATGATGTGATATCTACGCATAAACTAAGATTGGAGGGTGAAGAAAAATAAGTAGTGATATTAAGGTTTTACTGTATTTGCATTTATTTTAGGATTCTAAGAGATCCTTATTTATCAAGTATCAGTTCTCTAAATAGCAGTTTCTTTCTAATACCTACTGTAGTTTCTTCTGCATGCATTTTAATGATATTGTTTTCCATCTCTTTTTCATTTGGGCTGACATAGATGCTGTTTAGAGCTGTTCATTTTGCATCAGCAAAGACGCCTTTACCCTAGCCATGGCTGCTGCATGCATCATTAGTACAGCATGTAGTGATTTTAATGTTATTTCTAAACCACCTTCGCCTCATGTCATTATTTTAATTTAGGACCAACTGTTCAGCCATATGGAGCACTTTGTCATTCAACATCTGTATGTTCTTGCAAAATATGAATTTGTGTGCTTTATGCCTTCAAATGTGCTGTATTTCATATGGAAAAGACAAATCTTTTCATTTTATTAATGTTGTCATTGATTGATCTCCCATTTATTTTTTCTTTTGGTGAGCTTAATGTTTGATTGGAATGCTTTTAAAAGTCATAATGTAAGGAAATGGATACCTATATTCTATAAGTTGGCCTCACTCGAGCTCACACATAAACACAAGTGTACCTTGCTGACCATTTATTTTTGTGTTTCCCAAATTAATCATCTTCCACCCAAATTCTTCTAACCCCAAAGCACCAGAAATCCAAAAAAGCATCACAAACAGAACTGACATGAATTTATCTCATCCCAAGCTGATTTCTTGCCTGCCTGCTCTTTGCTTTCTTAAAATTATTCAGTGGGTGTTTTGCTAAAAGTGCAGTCATTGTGTCCCTATCTGTATAGCCTTTGAAGCAAACTAGTCCATATTCCATGGCTGTGATGGAAGGAGTGTCTACGCAGCCTTGTTTGTACACAGTGATCCCACTCTGCTTCCCAAATATCATTTGACCAGGGATGAATCTGAATCAAAGAAGAGACAATTGGTTTCTCTTCTAAGCTTTTGCTGGTGGCATCTGGAAAGACAAAATTGTGAGGCAGTGTTGGGTAGTGGTTAAGAGCATAGGTCTATATGCACAGCTGCCCCTTCACCAGCTGTGTGATCTTGAGCAGGCTACTTAATCTGCTCTGTGCCTGAGTTTTATCATCCATAAAATGGAGATCTAAAATGTTTTAACAATTCCCCAAATATTTGTAACCACTAGGCAGCAAAACTAACCCACCTTAACTTGTTTAGTGACAGTGACCTGACAAGAAGTTATGTATTGTTTTTGTCTATCTCTTGGTTTGAATATTTACATTTTTTCCTGTGTAAGTATTAATGTGTGTGATTATGGAATCTAGCCTCAGATTTTTGGAAAGGGACAGTAGACCAATAGTATCTACCTCATGTTTGTTTGTTTGTTTTTTTTTTTTGGAGACAGAGTCTCACTCTGTTGCCCGGGCTAGAGTGCCGTGGCATCAGCCTAGCTCATAGCAACCTCAAATTCCTGGGCTGAAGTGATCCTTCTGCCTCAGCCTCCCGAGTAGCTGGGACTACAGGCATGCGCCACCATGCCTGGCTAATTTTTTTTTTCTATATATATTTAGTTGGCCAATTAATTTCTTTGTATTTTTTAGTAGAGACGGGGTCTCGCTCTTGC